>MU185205.1:39918-77764 GCA_016904865.1 Pissodes strobi
CAAGGATATAATTAAAGGCTCTACAATTAGGTCAATTAAATGGTCTAGTTTCCACATTTTTTCTTCTTCTTTTATAACATGCTCAGTACACTTACGCCATTTTTCAGAATCGACATTTTTTAAAGATTCCTCGAAGATAATTTTAACATCTTTCATTTTAAACGTCGTGTTTCTCCTTGCTACATAACTTTTTACTTGGGCCCAAACAAGTTCAATGGGATTTAATTCGCAATGATACGGAGGCAGACGAAGAATAGTAATATTTCGTTTCTGTGCAATTTTGTCAACTACATACTCGGTGAAACGAGCTTTATTTGAGGACACTATGGACAACAGTTCCTTTTTCACCATACTTTCATCAAATGGTATGTTATTCTGTCTAAACCACTGAATAATATCCGCTTTTCTCCATGAATTAGTTGGTATTCTGTCAACTTTTCTGGAATGATAACTCGCATTGTCCATCACTATCACAGAATTAGGTGGAATGAGATCTAACATTTGTTCAAAATATTCTTCGAACACATCGCCATTCATGTCTTCATGGTAATCGCCAGAATGATTTAACTCAAACATTAATAAACCGCCCTCAACAAAACCATCAACACTTCCAAGGTGTGTAATAATCAGTCGCTTTCCTTTCCCAGATGGTGGTTTTAGTCCGGTGGACCAGCCTTCTAAGAATGCTTGACGAAAACTTGAAATATTTTTGTCTTGCCAAATCTTCCCAACCGTATATCCTTCATTAAGCCATGTTTCGTCCAGATAATAAATCTTTCTATTCTCACTTCGAAACTGCTTTATCTGTCTTAAGTAATGTCTCCTCCAGCAAATAATTTCATCTTTTTTCGATTAGGAGCGATTTTCTGCTTTGTTTTTCCCAGCTGAAATTCATTTGTTTTAAAGTTGTCCACAATTTCTTCCTGCTTATCGTTGGAGACATATTTTGGTCTTGCTTCAAGGCTCCTAAAATTTTGTCGATGGTTGGTATTTCCTTATTAAAATAAAAGGAATGTACTGTTCTTCTAATTATAAGTTTTTTGTCTTCATCGATAGGCACCGTCTTTCTTCCTGAAGATGGTATAGGTGGTTTTACAGCTCCACTTTTTCGTTCACACCTTAATTTATATATCGACGTTTTTGAAACACCCGTCATTTGCGAACACATTTCCACCACAGTATCAACGCTATACAGAGGATTTTGATGTTTGAGGGCGTCATATACATTAAGAATAATATTCTTTTCGTTAACAGAAAATGGACATTTGCTCGCTCGTTTCACTGGAGAGAAAACTGAATTAGCCATTTTAATTGAAACTATGAAATGAAACAAACACACTGTGTCTTCTTCGGAAGAACAAATATAACTGAAAAATTACAATTACTTAAACTTTAGGGTATGCATACAAAAAATCGTCAAATTTGAATGTTTACAATAGTAATAAAAAAAACCTAGTGTGATAAATATAATGCTGGGAAAGTCCGATTATTAGGACAGGTAAACGTTTAAAATATGTACGTATATGTACGTAATTATGTACGCCTATGTATCAGCCATCAGAAAATGATTTATCACTTCGCATCATTTCGAAATAGAGTATAACACCTCATAACTTTCCCCAGAATAGTGCAAAATTTGAAAATAAGTGTGCTAAATTTGTTGACATAGTAGCATCAAACCTTTTAAACTTATTGACAAACGGCGGGGGGGGGGGGGGGGGGAGCAAAATTTTGGTACCTCATAACTTTCCTTAGAAGAGTGTCCAAACTTTGAAAATAGGTGTGCAAAATTGTGCAAAATTAGTTGAACATAGTATCATAAAATTTTGTTCAATTTTGTGTCAAATGGGGGGAAATGCAACTTTTTAGTACCTCCTAACTATCCCCAGAGGGGTGTGCAAATTTTGAAAATAGGTGGGCAAAGTTGTGCAAAATTAGCCGAATCGAATGGCATCAATTTTTTTAAATTTTGTACCATAGCGGGGGGGTCAAGTTTTCCCCTCGTTTAAAAAACAGCTTCAGTTTTCCTTGTGTGGATGTGCAACATTTTATTTACGGTGTGCAAACTTATGGCTTATTTATTTTTGAAATTTGTTTAATACGGGGGGGGGGGGGGGCAAACTTGACTGATACGTACCAATGATTCAAGGAAACACAATTTACGTGCGTCCGTTTCCCTCAATTGCTTATTTTATAATATTCCTAATATTGTTGGAAAATTCTGATGTTGAGCAGTTTTATTGTTAACTTAATTTGATAGCAAAATTTTTCAATTTCGATTTTTGTATTGGCACTTTTTTATTTTTTCTCAGATTTTGTTTCGGATTTTTGTCGTACCATGTATCATTTTAACATGAAGTAAACTGGTAAATTTTCTAACACCGTCTAACACCATATTCTAAGATTCCTATACGCTTAACCATACTAACATCATATCTGTATGTTATACGGCCTGATATCATCAGATTAGCTAACGACCGAAATGGACACAATTACTTAGTCATTAGTCTTGGAAAAATGGCAGAATGCCCCCTGTAAATAATATGGCATTGCTGTCAGTTTTACAGGTCGCGTTTTTTCTCACTTGAACATGACAGGAATGTATCAGATCTTGCTTCGGAAAGTAACGTAGCAAATAATGTATAAAATAAAAAACACGGTGTGTGCTTATATCGCACGACTGAAGTGAAAAGTTCAACAATCTGAGATTAATAATATGAATGCAAGTATTTCTTTGTGTTCTTGATTTTGAAATTACTTGCCACAACTTCGATGATTAAAGTAAAATTTTGCCTCGGAATCTCTGATCTTGGCACATTTTCCCATCTTCAAATCGGCAAAAAAATCTAGGGAAGAGTCTGTAGGTGAGGGACATTTTTTCACAAAACAGGAAGTAATTTTTAAACGCCTTTATTTAAAAACGAATGCATTTTCCAGCAAATAAACTGGACCATTAACTATAACTTAAAATCATTAAAAAAAATTATGAGCCTCACCTTTATAAGCACACAAATGAAGTGAAACTTCTGAAAGAGATATTTGGAGTTAAGTTTGTATTTTTTGGAGCTTTTTTTTCCTCATATTTTGCCCCCGGGTTTCGACACACTTTTCATTTCCTTTGTTTGCTTTTTTTCAACTTTTTTTTTCATAAAGCATGTCTTTTTTTCCATTTTTGCCATCCCCGACCTCGTAGCTCAACTCCTTCGCCTTTTTTTTTCGCCTAAAACCGCATTTCTCTAACTTTTTTTTCTTATTTTGTTTTATAATACTTTTATTAACTTTCCGAACAATTTTTTCTTTTTTTTTTTAATTTTTTCCCCATTTTTCCGAAAGTTTTTGGGTATCCGGGGGTGGGGGTATAATTTCCCGCCCCCTCTCACTGATGACCCCGTGAAACGGGGTCATCAGTCAGTGTCAGTTTTGTCCAGGATCCTCATTTTACCCCAGCTACATATCCTGAAAATTTCAGCCCTCTAGCTATACTGGAACATGCTTCATTAAAGTGTTTCACTTTGATTTCCGTTTCATTTTCTCGGACTACTAACATCGCTAAAAAAGTTATACTTCAATAGAAAAGAAAGCCATTTAAAAAAAACACATTATCAGGCAGTGGTACGTCCCATACCTCCCTACAGATGTGGGTGGTATGGGACATAGGGAGGTCTGGGATTATCGGATTCCATAAATAGGTAAGTATACCGCAAAGGAAAATACCCACATTATTATGTCCTCCACTTAGTTGAGGCTGAGGTAATTTCAGTGTTATATAATTCTTTTCAATGAGACTGACGTCCTGGTTTTCAGGAAAATAAAATTTGGCATAGATTTATTTTTTCCTTATGAAAGTGACGTCAAAATCTGATCAACCTACTTTATTTTCGATTCCGCCTGCAAAAATGATTAACTTTTTTCTTTGTAGAAAACTTTATTAAGACGATATCGTCAACTACTAATTCTGAAAAATGTTCACCCAAATCTTCTTGATTCACTTCATTTTCACTGCTTATGTCCATGTCACTATCGCTGTTTTCTTCCATCTTACTTGCTGAAGAGACGCTACTTTCACTGCATCACTGCTGCTAATATTCCTCCGTTTTTGGCCTCTTTGAACCCTCAGTGTTGGCTTTTTCTTCAACGACAGTTTGGGTCAAGCTTTTGGAAGCTTCTTTGCCATTGCTTCTCGACGAGCCATTTTCCCTTGTTTTATTTCTTTCATCTTAGGCGTTTCAGTCATCCTTGGTGCAGCCTTGGGAAAAGGTTTATTAACTTCTGGTGAAAGCATTCTTTTTTCAAACGAAACCAAATGACTTGAACCTGGCAGGCTGTCATCGTGCTTGGATGTAGATTCATCCATTAAATGGATATTTTGAATTGCAAATTGACTCATGAATAGGTTCAGGAACATTTGCGGTTTCAAGTTCAGGCCGGGCTGTCACTGATGACATTAAAAAGCTTTCGTCAGTATATGGCTCATTATTGAAAGGACAAATTCCTGTTTTTACCAATTCGGCGATATCATACAATGTAATCGTTTTTCCTTGGTCATTTAACATCCAGTTGTTGAAACAGGTATTATATTTGGATTTAAAGGGTCCATAAACTGATACGTCTAAGGGCTGAATGCGGTCGCTAGAGTGCAGTGGAATTGTCAATAAAACCATGCCGTTGTCTCTTACTTTTTGAATTATTTCAAGTTGGATATGACTTTCATGATTGTCGAAGATTAAGAGGATGGGATTTTCCTATGCCACTCAACGAGCGGTGCGTGTGCGGAGAAGATGGTGGACGTTGGACTTGAAGCGCTGTAGGTTGTAGTTTTCGGGAAAGACGTTATTCGGAAGTCCATTCCAGAGCGAGGTAGTCCTCCAGAGAAAGGAGTCGCGCAATAGGGACATCCTAGGTGATCGCAACTGAATTGTATGTTGATGAGCAGCTTGTGTCTGGTGGGTGTTTCTGTTTGGCACAACTCTGAGTGGTATCATAAGTGCCAGCTCGTTCGAACACCTTTCCTAGTAGTAGGAAAAGAGTAAAGAGATAGGTTTGCTACTTTTCTTCGATGTTCAAGGCTATCAAGGTCTTTAGCCAACTCTGAACCATCCACAAGGCGGACTGCTCTCCTCTGTATGGAGTCCAATATCTTGAGCAAGTGTTTGGGTGCCGAGCTCCAAACATGGGAACAGTATTCCAGAAATGGTATTATCTGGGCCTTATAGAGCAGTAAGAGCTGATGAGGTGTATACAAGTTTTTTGCTCTATAGAGTCCTCCTAGCTTTTGTGCGGCTTCCTTGGCGTTTTTGGTGACGTGATTACGCCAAGACATGTTTTCTACGTTGATGCCCAGCAAGCTTATGGATGAGGCCAGAGTCAGTGTTTGTCCTGTCATTGATAAATCAGGTTCTGCGGTGTTTGCTTTTTTTGAGAAGACAACTGCTTGAATCTTTCCTGCGTTAAATTGGATATTATTTTCCTCACCACATTCCACGGTGCCGTTCATAACTTCATTGATGGCAGTAATCTGATTTTTTCGGTCGTGGTGGGGAGGAGCAGCCGTCATTGGAGTCTGCGACATCAATAAGGATATAAGAGTGCTGTCGTCTGCAAAGCTGTAAATAGAATTGTTTGTCCTGTCTTAAGAGATCGTTGACATAGAGCATTGATTTTAAATTCCTCCGAGAGATGTCCATATTGTCCATCAATACCAACTCGGATGCTCGGAGAAATTGAAAAGCCACAGAAGCAGTGTTGGTGGTAGTCCGTATGCTATCAATTTGCTTAACCATCCGTCATGCCACACCCTATCAAATGCTTTGGATATGTCGAGAGCCATTGCACGTGATTCGCCATAGCTCTCGATGGCTTTGGTCCACAGGTAGGTCACGTAAGTCAGGAGATCTCCCGTTGATCTGTGTGGAATATTGAATAATGTGATCAATAGCCAAACTAAATTTTTCTTTAGTCATCCACCCACTTTTATGACTTAAACTCAGACTACCCCTTGGCGCACTCGTCAGAAAAGCATCGTTGCTCCTTACTCGAGGGAATAATACAACTACAGGTGGCAAATCATTTCCAGCCGGATTTATTTTAAATAAAACGGTAACGAGCTGCCCTCTTTCTCCCGATGTCACATGACCTTGTTTTTTGACCTTTATGAGCTAAAACTTTACTGTCGTTACACCTGTCCCGTCTGCATTGAATATACGATCAGAAGTAAGGTTATATTTCTCGTATATCGTTTTTAGATAAAATATAAAGCGATCAACGTTATGCTTATTAAAACTAGTTGACCTCGATAAATTGGTGGCTTCAGTAGATCTCAAGGATAGTGTTTGGCGTCCATCACGAAATCAAAATACCAGTACCTGCCTGCCATATTTTTCTCTTCTCAAGATTTTAGATAGTTCAAATGAAGAGCCCTTGTATAGTCGAAAGCTAGAATTCACACAGTTCATAATCTAGCTTGCTGGCCTTTAGTCAGTAGTTGCACAATAATAAATCTTCTTGTTCGGGTGAGAAAATGCGACTGCAGAATAGATTTTTTGAAAAATAACTTTGTCTTTGTCATCTGCATTTTTATATTTAGCTACGTGCCTAGATAAAGCAGATTTTGAGAATTTCATAACTTTTGCAACATGTCTAATGTGTAATCTATTGTCACAAACCATTTTAAGTGCTTCTAATATAACGTATTTTGAAACACCTGTTTTGGGATACTTTTTTTCCACACTCTTGTAGGTAAAATTGGAACCTACAAAAATTATTGAATATGTACACACAAAAGTCTTGAGAGAGGATATGGCCCATTCCTCCCTCTAAGACATTTAATTTAAAAAATTACTTTTTATTGACCCCTTTGATATTTTGGATCATGTTTTATATGCATCAACTGACAAGTTTTATGTAGTAGACAAGCATAACTTCTGATCCCTCAAATTTCTGGTATTTTATTCGAAGCAATAGAGCTCAATCCCGCATTCCAGCCACTATGAAAGACACTAATTACTCTTACCATGGACCCCAATGTGTCGTTTCGGCTTTTTCCAAGTATTTCCAAAGTGTGTACAAAGACTCCCACCAGCCTGCAAATATTGATCTGTTGACGCAGTATTCCGACAGCATCGACATTCCGCCAATAACTACTGATGATATAGATGTAGCAAGCAAAAAACTTAAAAACAACATCACCTCTAGCCCAGACGGCATCCCAAGCTTCACTGTTACAGACTGTTCCATCGTTTTGTGCGAGCCACTATGTGATATCTTCAATCTGATCCTGAAACTGGGCATGTTTCCCGAATCCTGGAAGGTGTCAAGGGTCTATCCCATTCGTAAGAAGGGGGGTCCAACAGTTATTAAGAATTATCGTCATATCTCCATCCTATGTAACTTCTCCAAAGTATTCGAGATTATCCTACACAAATTTACCTTCTCCAAGATCAAAAACAGACGTTCCGTGGAGCAACACGGATTTTTCTCAAAAAAGTCTTGTATTTCTAATCTGTTTTCTCTCTCTCGCATTGTATCTGCGAGGCTCTCAATGATAGGAGCCAAGTCGACGTAATCTACACTGACTTCCACATAGCGTTTGATCAGATCCATCATTATGTATTATTACAAAAGACATACAATCTATTTGGGTTTTCAGACAGTCTCATCGCACTCCTAAAATCATATCTTTTGGATCAAAAGCAGTTTGTCGAGATTGAGGGCTTTAGTTCTGACACATTTATCCAAACCTCGGGAGCACCCCAAGGTTCCAGCCTTGGGCCTCTTCTATTCAATATATTTGTTGACGATCTAATTCGCAAGATTGACCGTTTCAAGCTGGCTACGCTTAAAATCTTCAACCGCATTGACACTTTTGCAGACTGCCTTCTCTTGCAGGCTAATGTTGACGCTCTTAGCGAGTAGTGCGCAACCAGTAGACTTGATCTGAACGTCCCAAAATGTAGTGTCATTACCTATCATAGAATAAAAATTCCCATCGTCTTCAACTATTCTATTAGCGGCATTGTCTTGGATAGATCAACTGTCAGGGATATTGGCATAGTGTTTGACGAGAAATGGTGGCTGCTGTGTCATGAATGTTGGTCTTTCTAATTAGAAATTGTAAACAGTTTACCAACATCTTTATCATCTTTATCTTTATCATCATCTTCCTTAGAGCAATGCTGGATTATTGGCCACTTGTATCGTGTCAGTTGTATGATTGCCACATTGATTCGGTTGAGGTTGTGCAAAGGCGATTCCTCAAGTATCTTATATTCAGAGAGGACGGTAGAGGGTTTGATCATAACCTTTTTTTGTCCAGATTCGGGAAACTGTGACTGTCTGCGCGCAGAGACTCACAATCGGTGACCCTCCTTTATAAGCTTCTCCATGATGTGATCGATTGTCTCTTTCTTTTGGAAAGTATACCATTTCATGTACGGCGTTTAGGAGCTAGGCAGCAACCCGCGTTCACTCTGAGGTTGACGAGGTCTAATATTCTGTACCAGAGCCCCATTCACAACATGTGTAAAAATTTCAATCTTGTATCAAACGCTTGTCTAACGTCCTGCAACACCTGCGTGAGGCGTTTGGTTTTCCACCTTAACTGTATCTCCAAATTATTCATCTTCAATTTTCATCTGTATTTCCATTATTTTCAGTCCCTTCTTCTTTGTCACTTCTTATTTTGGCTTATCTTATTTTTCTTTTTTAGTTTCCCTAACTTACTTTGCGTTATTCGTACAGTTCTTGATCGGTTTCGTTCCTCTACATTCCTTATTTTAGTCTTAGCTTGTTTATTTTAATTATAGCAATATTTTTGTGAATTACTTGTTCTTAATTTGTATGTGAATTTCCTGTAATTGGGCGTTTGTCTGTTGGAAATAAAGAGCTTATTATTAAGTCTGGAAACATTTTTCATAATATTTTGAATATATATTGTGATATGAAGACAATAAATTTTGCATTTGGTACTAACATTTTTATAAACGTAAGTAATGTGTCTATTTCTCTTGTTAGCTTATTAAATCAAGAGTATTCTAAACTCACAATTCCACTTCGATGATAGAGAGGCCCGTATCAAATAGATCTATTCACGTTGCTTCTGATTACAGGATATGTGTACGTACATGTTGTCATATTGTAAAGGAAAAACACTTTATATTGGTTTGTGTTTGCACTCATTTCACGTCTAACTCTGATGTATATTAATTCGCTCATACACAATTATTTTTCATGTTCCTTGCGTTTTATTAATGAATCAAAGTAGGGGTACTCGCCACCATCCGTCTGCGGAGGTGGTTCTTATCTCGAAATCTAACAAACCTGTCTAAAGCTGTATCCGGCCTGCATAAAACTGCATTATAGGGATAAGAAGAAAGAACCTCCTTCGGCAGCGGATGGTGGTTGTCCCACCATCCGCCCAACTATCCCTACTTATTAATATACAATATATTTTTGCATGGTTCTTGTAAAGAAACTATCGGAATCGGCTATGCATGTATTAATTTAAATGTATTATCAATATAAAGACGTATTTATAAAAGTACGAAGTTTAGCTTATAAGGAAACATTAAAATCCTCATTGATAGTGCCCCATAAAGTCTATGGAACTCTGGTGGTTTTTAAAATGAATACTTTTTATATTTTTATTTGGAGAATTATAATTTTTAAATAAATTTTTCAAATGCTAAGAGATTCGACAATTCGACATACCTATCCATTGGAGTCTCTCTTCCCATCTGTAGATGTATAAAATGGGAATCAATAAAAAAATTAATGTCTGGACTACAAGAAACCCTTACTTTTAGAGGCCTATTTTCTGCATCCTGTTTTATTAGAGTAGTTGGCCAGGCAAATAAAAGCTCAGCGAGTCCGTATGCCTAGATATTATGTGATATTAGACCTTAGACGAAGCTTTACTGTGCTGTGTCAATGCTAGTAGTACGTATGGTCTAATCCGAATATTGGGTCTTGTCTTTCAGTAAACCTCGAGAGATGGTGTCGATTGCGCGGAAACTTACTGTTCTACTTCAAGAGTAAAGATCCCTGGTCGGAACCGTTGGGAGTCGTGGTTCTGGAACAGTGCCAGGTCAGGATTGACCCGCCCATGGCCTCTCCGCCACTAACGAACGACGGCCACTGTCCATTTTATTTAGGTAAGTAAGCATTTATGTATTTATAGTTTCGAGAGGAATTAGACAGGTTCTCCAGATATTATGATGTAAAATACTTAAGATCTTTTGACATTCATAACTGAAAAATATAGAGTATTAAAATATTAACAATATTATATCTCTCAAACCAACCAACAACACAAACTGGAATATTGCTATAGCCAGAACAGTAACAACTACTAGTTCTACCACATGCCTCCCCACCACATTGAACCGATGACGTCAAAAATAACCAAATATTTCAAGCCTAAAAAAAAGGTAAACTCAACCTGCCCGCGAGCGTAAATATAAGTCACCCGCACGCCAATTTAATTTGCGTCCGCATTACAGAACCTGTCACGAATGATCAGATTTGTTAGCATACATTAATTAGCCAACGCACACAGCCAATCAGCTTGGCTTTCGGACTTTTGCATGCGCAGAGTACGGAGTGTATCAGAATTACTCATGTCTTTACGGTCCAATGAATTGCTTTCACATTCCATTTAGTGCAGTGGACAGATCCTGTGCTTGTGATATGGCGGCCCGGGTTCGATTCCAGTGGCAAGACATGTTTTTTTTTAAAGGTTATGTTTGTAAAATGTTTTTTCTTCACTTTGGGATGCCTTGGGTTAGTTTTTGGTGGTTGCGTTCCCGTAGCGAGCGAAGCGAGCGCAGGTCCATGCGGAAAGTGAAATATTAGACATTCTAAAATATTAAACAAACGTTTCGATTCTGATTGGCTGTGTTGCGTTGACAAATTAATATAGTCTATAGTCTGTTTCAGAAATTTATAGAGTAATAAAACCTCATTAGGTATGAAAAAGAACTGCAGGGTGACCCCCCAATAATTTATTACACTTCCATAGTTTGGCATTGGTTTCATTGCAAAATTCTTTCTTTTCATCAAGTGCAGGTAGTACCACCCGGTTGTGGGTCAATTTATGCATTTTAAATTTAAGGAAATTTTATTTTAACAAAATAAAAATTATATATAATATGTGCATAATACACATAGATAAATAATTTTTATTATGCATTATTATACAATTAAATTATAATATGTTATATTCTTCGTCATCTGGGGAACTGTCATTGACATTAGAATTAAAGGGTCGACCGTCTGATTGGTCAGGTTATTAAAATCCCACATTTCCCCCTCCTGTTCAGCAGTCCAGCATGTGATTATGCTGGACTGCTTTTCGCCAGTTCTCTGGTGTCACTTCCTTAATGGCTTGATCAAACAGTAGCTTAAAATATTTCATTTTAAAGATCGTGTTTTTTCTTTCTACAAATCATTTCACTTGCTCCCTTATATGTTCTATAGGATTTAGTTCGGAATGATATGGCGGTAAGCGCAGCACAGTTACATTATATTGTTCTGCTATATCTTCCACGGCATATTTCATAAAAATATTTTTGTGTAAATTGCTATGGTAGTTCTTTATTTATCAAATTGGGTTCAAACTCAATACCTGTTAGTTAGCCAGTCGATAATTTCTTGTTTTCTCCAAGATGAAGTTGGTGTCTCGTCTATGCGCCGCGAATGATAGCTTGCGTTATCCATAACCACCACCGAATCAGCCGGAACAAATTTTAATAACTAGTACACCCTTATTTACATATTTTAAGTTGCCAAGTTTGCAACCTGCATATCTATCAAATACCTGGCCTTATAATGTAAATAAAACAACTGGGCCGACTGGGCGTATATACGTAGTATTAGTATTGTAGTTGTTACCTAGAATATCTCTAGGAAAAGCATAAACTAATGCAATGTGTTTGTTATTGTGAGTAATACGGTAACGGTAACACTACAGGATTCATGGTTATCTAGTAACAACGGTAAATTTTCATTTGAGCAGTTTGTTTGCTAAAAAGTCAGCTATGTGCTTTAACTCAAGGGGTCTCTACTGCAGGCCGGAGGAAAAAAACTTCCCGGATTGGCTACTATAAAGTCCTGGTTTTCTTATTGGAGATGCATCTCTGTGACTGCTAGATTACGCCTCGCGTAGTTTATTGTGTCGCCTTTCCCTCGATGAGTTGTAGGGAGCAGGAGTGGATGTTACCCCTCTTCTGCTCCTGGTCACACAAGTAGACTTCTAGGTCTTCTGCGTCTTCTTCCGGGGATGTCGTCTGGATTGTAGTCTACTGCTTGCCTCAGTTCTTCATCGGCATGGTTCTTATGAATACGCGCCTAGCCTTATTGACTATAAAGTCTTCTAGTGGTTGCCACTATAGATCTGCCTGCAGCTCAGCATTTCTGACGAACCAAGGTGCGACAGCTGCCATCCTGAGTAGCTAGTTTTCTGTTCCTGTGAGCAATTTCATGCTGGATTTCGCTGCGTATCCTAATGCGTCAGTTGAGGCCTAGCTATTGTCTTTATCATAACTTAGTCCTCAGTGATGTTTGGCTATGTCTTCACATCATGGGATTTAGCGTAGCCATTGCTCTCTTGGTCTTGTCTCTTGCCGCTTGGATATGCCTTTTCCACGTCAAACCACGGTCCAGGGACACTCCAAGGTACTTGACTTCTGTGTTCCAAAGTACGTCGATGTTGTTTATCCGTATGTGCGGTCCAGCAGACATTCTTCTCCTTTGGAAGAGTATGGCCTACGTTTTGCGCTCATTAACTTTAATCTTCCAGTTTGTCATCCAATTTTGTAAGCTCGTCTGTTGCCTTCTGTAGCACAGTGTTTATCCTCCTCGTGTCGGCGTGGGCAATTGTAATATTGAGTACAGGGAGCGTCCAAGGGCTGAGCACCTTGTCTTTTGACCTGGGAAGGTTGGTAAATCACATCTAGGCTGAATGTGTCTTTGTCCAAGGCGCCTGACTCTTTCTTGGACGTCTTTATGTAGTTCGTCATCCTCGTCAGGATGTTCGTTTAATCTGGCTTAGTTTTGCATAGTTTCGGCGAATAGGTTCGCCTTCTCTGCATCCACATAAACTTATCCTCCTGTCCCCCGCTTAGGCGGAATAAAAGTTTTGGCATTGCGGAATGCTCTCTGCTGCATCTGTCAGGCTAATTGATTTTCGACGTTCAGCTCTCGAAGATTCATCTCTCTGCGCCTTGATTTGGGTCTTTAGGATGTTGCTATGTTGGTTTATGTCACTCTGTCCTATTCTCTGCGTGTTTTTGCATATATGCGCCTTAGTCTCCTATTTGCTCGAATCATGTCTTCAGAAATCATCATCAGAGATATCCTGATGTCTTCGGGTGTTGGAGAGATCTTCTATAGCAGTGCTATTATTAAAAGCCTGGATGATGTTATCATTCCAGTTTGTTGCGCAATATGTCATGGCAAACTCTGTCAAGCGCCTTTGAAATATCCAACACAATCCCTCGAGAGGGGGCAATTTAGAACTACGGATAGTTCTAAATTGCCCTACTCCATATATGAGTGACGTAGGCTAATATATCTCCTGTCGATCTCTCTTATCATTCTGATGGTCTCCAGGTACTTGAAGAGTTGTTGATTGACTACACGTTCCATTACTTTGGAGATTATTGGAAACAAGGCAATTGGGCGATAGTTTGAGGGCGTGGTTTTCTTGCTTTTTGGAAGAGGTTGCACTCGAGCGATGTTCCAGGAGGATGGGTAAATCCCTTTTCGGTAAG
This sequence comes from Pissodes strobi, assembly GCA_016904865.1. Classification (NCBI taxonomy): domain Eukaryota; kingdom Metazoa; phylum Arthropoda; class Insecta; order Coleoptera; family Curculionidae; genus Pissodes; species Pissodes strobi. The sequence continues at coordinate 53,685 of MU185205.1, forward strand.
ACATAGAAAAACGCCTGAAAAAAATGGGTGTTAGTTCGTTGGCGCAGTTATTGGCAGGTATTCGGGGTATTCCATCCGGCCTTGATGGCTTTTGCGTATCTAGCTCTTTGAGGGTTTTACGAATGTCACGGTGGTAAAACTTAACTTCTGTCATAATAGTGTTGATGTTTTCAAAATTTAACAAAGTGTTCGAGTTTTTTACTGTTCTTATTGCATTAACACAGTTTTATCCACAATACCGAAACAGAATTTTTGCACTCGACGCGCGTTTCGCTAACCATGTTAGCATCATCAGGAGATGATTAAGTCGATAATGCTAAACGCGCGTCGAGTGCAAAAATTCTGTTTCGGTATTGTGGATAAAACTCTGTTTTAGTGCATGTTGCCGAAGGTTCCAAACCCCAACATACTTATTGCATTTACTAACCATTTTCATTTTTAGATTTCTCGTTCTTGGCGACGAAGGCAGATTTGTTTCTCGAAACGTCGGGCATTTTTCAGTTCTTTAAGGTTTTTCAGCTTCGTTAGGGTCACTAAACTAGCACTTGTGCTGTTTACACCCTGGGGTCAGAGCCGAAGCGGTCTTATTCAAAAAGCCTACAACTGAGGTGAAGCAATATACATGAATTTGTCTGATAAACATGAATCCTCCACAACAATATAGAACATATCTACAACAATGGGATTATCAGTATTATAAATTTCAACGGGAATCATAAAAGTTACTATAAAATATTAACACTAAATACAAAACCAAAATCGAATTTTGAATATGATTAAGGAATTTTGCCAAATAGCTGACTTCTCTTTAGTATATTTCAATTAAATAATCCTGACGTAAAATCCCTTACTGATTTGCCATCAAACCGAAAATTCTTCAATACGAGTGAATCTCATATTTAACAAGTATAAAATTTTGTTCTGTCTAATTTTAGACTGCGTGGTTTTCATCTAAATAGGAGATTTGAAGATTTAGTTAAATTAGATTTTTTTCAAGCTTCTCAATAATACAACATACAGCGAATTCCCTTCTAACTTAATTAAATATCTTGAGAAAAGTTATCCAAACGTTTTTTTATACAGATCGCCTGAAAAAAAAAGTTTACAAAGTTGCCCCGTAGTCTAACAATCCCGTCTACAAGTGTTCAAGCTGAACGGAACTTTTCTTGTTTAAGCCGAATAATAACTTGTCTGATAAATATAATGTTGCAAGATATACTTCCTGCTTTGTCATTATTTTCAATTGAACAGGAGCTGTTGGTTAGTGGGTGAAAATTAAGGCAACTTTTATGATGACATGATTGACAAATTTACTATTCTAGAAGTTGGGCGAATTGACTTAATTTGCAAGAATGGAGAAATATGTAATTTTTCCTTTGCAGAAAATATGTTCTTTGATTATCTGTTTTCCTTGTTTAAATTTTAGTTATATTGACTTGTATATCTTGATGATATAGTCAAAAGCGATCTTATCGTGCGGGTCCAAAAGTCACAATTTTCAGTAAAAGCTTCATTTGTGGCAGATTTTGCGTGTAAAATCTGTCAAAGGAATGAAATTTAATGAAAAATGTGACCTTTGGACCCGCACGTTAAGACCGGTTTTGACTATAGTGACAAATTCCCGATTATAACTCGATTATGTCAAATTTTCAATTATGACATACTATGACATGCATATTTACTCAAATTGGTTTATGGTTAATGGTTATATTTATACAGTACAGTACACTTATGTTGGATTATAAAGCTATTAAAAACATTTTTTATTACGCATGCATCATAATCAACGATTATCGCACGCTGCAGCGTGCATAAAATGATGTTTATGATGCGCCTACTTTTTTAAAGGTTGCTATAGAAATATTTGATCTACCTTTTTTACCTAGATATTTACCTGCCGTTTAAATTACTATATATGTCAAAACGAAGGAACACATTTAAAAACAACATATTGCTTTATTCTAAATAGTAACAACGTAACTTAAAAATTAAAACATTTTTGAGAATATGACGCATTCGTAATAAAAAATAGCGTATGATATACGTGTATAAGTGGCCTTTAAAGCCCTTGCGACTTACAAAACACTCCGCTGCGCGTCGTGTTTTGAAATATGTCGCGCGTGCTTTAAAGGCCCTCTTATACACTTATATCATAATATACTATTATGTGTATTTTATGTATGTAGCGGGATTAATTTTTTTTGGTGAGGTGTAAAAATGCTCTCTTGTGCACCCCTCGAGTGAGGGGAGTGTGGGACTCTCCACTCTGGGCATACCCACTAAAAAGCACCGTCTTCCCTTGATGTTAGTGACTCAATGTCACTCTTACATCATCCTTCCTTGGCGTGTTGGCCTCCTGATGTCCTTGATGATGCTAGGCAGGGTGTTATGTATGTGATATACGATGTTTTGGAATGTGTGTTAGTAGGTTAATTCTTTTTGGGGTTTTTCTGTAGTAGTTAGCTACAGTTTTTTTTTTGGGTTAGTAAGTGTTAGTATTATTTTTGTTGGTTTTTTATTTTTGTGTTTTTTATATTATTTGTATGTGTTTTAATGTGTTTTTGTGGCCCGCTTACGGTGGCTCCCGTAAGCATTTATACATTCCGTAAATGTATATGGCACCTCGATGTTGTTATTGGTCAAACCATTCAAAATTTGAACTTCTATCCAATCAACGCGCGGGTGCCATAATCGGGTACGGAATGTAATTCGGTGCCATATTCAGTTACGGAATGTAATAAATACTTTTGCAGTATAAATATATTCCGAAGGCTTCAAAGAGTATGGTAGAAGTTCGGAAAGGATAAGAGGTGTCTTTTAAAGACAAGCGTCTTCAAACATGCGTTTGTAGTTAGTACGGTTAACTTCACGCATGGCCCTTCGCTCGCTCCGGGGTGCAATCAAACAAAACTAACCAAACTAACCAAAACTAACCCAAACTAACCAAAACTAACCCAAACTAACCAAAACTAACCCAAACTTTTTTTTTTTTTATTAAGTAGGGATGAGGAAATGCTCTCGCACGGCTTAAGGCATTGGTGTTCTGGCGCCTTAAGTCAGTGTGGGACTCTGGAGTTTACCGACCCACTAAAACCCTTCCCCTACAGCACAGAAGACGGAACCACCCTTAACAGGTATAACATCGCTTCTGGGCTTACTACATCTCAATTCTTTCTCTTTCCTCCCTCTCTTTATTTTCCATAATTTCCCATATCATCCTATAGATAATATTCCAGTTTTTCTTCGACCCAGTCATCTCATCTATCATATTGTCTGCATTTACCTCCACCCCACTTTCCAGGGTTGTGTTTGTCCTAAGTACGTGCCATCTCGGGCATACAAAGAGGGTATGTTCTGGAGTGTCTATGTCGACTTCACAATATACACATAAATCATTTGTTTTGTTTATTCGTTTTGTGTATGTTCTAAAGGACCCGTGTCCAGAGAGTGCCTGAGTCAGAAAATAGTCCGTCGTTCTGTGCTTGCACTTTATCCAGGCCGATAGGTTTGGGATTAGCCTCTTTGTCCATTGTGCCTTGCTTTCTGTCTGGTTCCAGATCTCCTGCCACCTCTCTATAGTTTCCTCTCTTTGCTCTTTTTGGGCTTGTTGTCTCTGCGGATATTCCACTTGTTCGAGGTGCCGTCGTTCATCAATTATCAGTTCAATTGGCGGTATTGCGCTAATTACTTGTATTGCCTCCGATGAGATCGTCCTGTATCCCCTTGCCACTCTAAGAAGTGCTCTTCGTTGGGTACTTTGCAGCATGTTCTTATATTTATTGATATTAATGATCCCTCCCCAGATGGAGGAGCCATATAACAGGGTAGATTGCACCACTCCGTACAAGGCTAGTCTCTTTTCATAGCTTGGACCTCCAATATTTGGCATGAGCCGTGTTAGTGGGACTAGTTTATTTGCAGTCTTTTTAGAGGCTTTTTGCACGTGCTGTCCGAAATACATGTTTTCTCCAAGTTCAACCCCTAGGTAATTTAATGACTTTGCTGGGAGTATTTGGACTCCGTCCAGGTCGAATTCGATATTTCTTCTGTCCCTTTTACCATTCAGTATTACCGTTTCTGTTTTTGCTGGGGCTAATTTTAGGTAGTTTTTTCTATCCATTGTTTTATGTTTCTTAAAGCTCTGTTTGTTCTTCTCATGAGCTGTAAGGCGTCCTTGGCTATAATAATCAGAGCCAGGTCATCCGCGAATCCTACGGACTTTATGTTCACTCTGTCAGTTAGTCTTAGTATTGGGTCATATAATATATTCCAGAGGGTAGGGCCAAGCACTGATCCCTGTGGTATTCCCGCCGTTAATTTCCTACTTGCTGTCTCGTAGTTTAGTTGTCTGCTTTCAAAGTAGTCTCTTATGATGTTTATTAGATATGTAGAAATTCCTTTTTTGTTTAGTTCGTTCAGTATTGTGGCCCAGGATGCTGAGTTGAATGCGTTCTTAACATCCAAGGTAACGAGCGCGCACCATCTTTCTCCAGCTCCATGAAATCTTGTTTCCACAGCTATTTCCAGCACCCTTTTTATAGCCTGTATCGCAGATTTTCCCTTCCGGAAGCCAAATTGGTTCTGTGAGAGGGGGCTTTTCTCGTCAAGCTCGATTTCTAACCGCTCCTTAATTATGTGTTCCAGAGTTTTTGCTAGAGCACCTATTACGCATAGCGGTCTATAAGCGTCTATGGCATCGTACGGTTTACCTTCCTTGTGTATTAGTACGAGTCTTGCTGATTTCCACTCCTGAGGGAAAGTTTGTAAGGATACCAGTGTTTTGAATGTGTTCAGAATAACATTTGGGGCTGTTTTAGCTATTTCCTTTATTATCTCCGAAGGGACTCCATCCTGTCCTGGCGCCTTGCCTGTTTTTAATTTGTTGCCGGCTCGCTGGATTTCATCTATTGTTACTTGTGGTGGTTCTTCGGTTTGCCGTTTTTCTGGGAGTGGTTCATTGTGTACCGGGAATAACAGGTCTATCACTTTCTCTCTATTTTCATCAGTCATCTTAAATGGAGGGTCAATATTCAATTTATTATTTTATATCCCTGTCCCCAAATGTCGTTATTTAACTCTTCACAAATATCTTTCCATTTATTCCTCTTTTCTTTCTCTATTGTCTTCTTTAGGCTCTTTTTCTTCTCTTTATAGATAGCATATGCTAAGTCCATTTCTTGCTGAGTAGCTCCTTGTTCCCTTAGTCTTGTGTACTTCCTTCTTTCGGCTATACATTCTTCTCTCAGTTGTTTTATTGTATCGCTCCACCAGTAAGGAACACTATGTGTTCCTTGTCTGTAGGATAATACTTTCGCCTCTTTGTATATTCTTCTTGTAAGCTCAGTTAGTTCTTTTGCATTTTGGGGTATGTTTGTTTCCCGTGCTACTCGTTCCACGATGTTTTTTAGTTTTGGTGTGAGGCTAATCTTATTTCTTATTTGGATTGTGGCTTTCAGTTTGTTTTGTATCTCAAACACAATGTGGCGATGAGGTGTTATGGGTTCGTTGTCTAGGATTCTCCAATTAGATATCTTCCTTGAAAGCAATGGGGTTGCGAAGGTTATGTCTATCCATGATTTTTGATCTCGCCTCTCAAAAGTGGGTTTATTTCCAGTGTTTTGTACTATGAGACCTCTTCTTGATGCTGCTTCTTGTAGGATTTGACCCCTTCTATCGGTAATTGGGGACCCCCATTCAACGTCCTTTGCATTAAAGTCACCTAGTATTATAGATTCTTTATTATCTCCTTCTACTTTGCTCATGAGGTCATCGATGTACTCGCTAAACTCATTTATTGGGATGTTGGGTGACACATAACATCCATAGATGTTAAACTCCTCCATTTTTAGACATACAATCCCCTGGCTGCTGGTTGTTTTAGTAGCTTTAATACTAACCCAAACTAACCAAAACTAACCCAAACTACCCCCAATTTAAAAAAAGAAAGAAACATAACCTTAAAAAAAATTAAAAAACGCTTGCCACTGACGGGAATCGAACTCGGAGGCAAACCGAAGCATCGTATCAGAAGCACAGCATCTAACTACTGCCGCCACCAAGCTTGCTAAATATGATCCACTGAATCGCAAAGACATGCTGCTCAATAAACTGTTATTACATTCCGTAAGTGCATATGGCACCGATTTCCATTCCGTACACGCATATGGCACTCGAAGTTTGATTGGTTGAAATTTTAAATCCAACCAATGAGATAGTGCTAGGTGCCTTATACATTTACGGAATGTATAAATGCCTCCCGTAAGCTTTTGAGCCTTGCCCTACTTGGCCAGTCTTCCCCGTCAAATAGTGATGTTATTAGTGGATTTGTATGATTGTGTACTTGTTCCAAGTTTGTTAAATGTTCTTGAATTGTTTCGACTTTTAAATCGGTGTGTATGTTCATGTTGCGAATGTACCATGGTGCGTTAGTGATTTGTCTTAGTGTTTTGTTTTGGAAAACTTGTAGTTTTTTCTTGTTTGTTTTACTTGTGTGTAGGTATGCAGTAGCTCCATAAAGAACTTTGGGCTTGATAACTTGGTTGTATAGTAATAATTTGTGTTTGTTTAACGTTAACTATTTCTGTTAATTAAAGGATAAAAGGCTTGCTTTGCTGCAATGCCTATGTTAATTTTGTTTTGAATGTGTTGATTGAATGAAAGTTTGCTATCTAGGGTTACCCCTAGATATTTGAGAGTTTTGTTCCACCTTATCTCGGTGTTTCCTAGTTTTAAATTTGCGGAGGAGTTACTTTTAGTGCTAATGAGCATTTCCTGTGTTTTATTGTTATTAATTTTGATAGTCCAAGGTTCTGCCCAGTCGTTTGTGGAATTTAGGTGTTGTTGTGCGTGAATTTTGAGTATGGTGTGTTTCTGAGTGTCGAATATATGCATATTTCATCTGCATATATTGAGAGTTGTACGTGTGGGTGTCTGGGTACATCCGCTGCGAATAAAGAGTATAGTGTTGGGGATAGCGGGGAGCCCTGGGGGACCCCCGCTGCTTCCATGTGTCTTGTGGCTGAGAATTCTATGTTTATGGGTAGTGGCAAGTTGTAGTGTATGAGTCTCTCGTGCCACGCTTTGTCGAAGGCTTTTTCGATGTCGAAGGCTACAACTGCGATTTATGTCCACTCTGTAGTCCTCTAGTCGCTACCTCAACAAGCCTGGCAAGCTGGAGCTTCGTGCTGTGATTTTTTCTAGACCCAAATTGTTCATTTGGGATTAGATTGTTATGTGTATGTTTAATCTGTTTAGTATGAGGCGTTCTGTTAGATTGCTCAAGGTTGAGAGCAAACTAATAGGTCGCCAGTGTTGCGGGAATGTTAGGTTCTTGTTTGGTTTTGGCATGAGAATTACTTTGGCTATTTTCCAGCATGCTGGACAGTGTTTTAGTTGTAGTGTTTTGTTTATTACGTAAGTTTCCGTATTGCTATGTCTGGTACGTTTTTGAGTGCTTTGTTTTGTATGTTGTCTAGTCCTGGCGCCTTTTTTGGGTTTAGTTGTGCAATTAATTGCGCAACTTCGTTGGTGCCTGTTTGTTGTATTTCGTCTTCTGGGTGTTCGTTTATTTCAGTCATGATTGTTCTGTATGATCTCTCTATGGCCGTTTCGTGATCAATATCCTGCGCTCCATCTCCCTAGGTCAATTGGGACTCCAGCGAGTTTGCGAAGGTCTCGGCCTTCGCTTCGCTGGAGTAGGCCATGCCCCTCAGGCCATGGATCGCCGGGTATATCATTTTGCCTTTGTGCTGCATAGTTTTAGCTATTCTCCATAGAGAGTTGTTTTGTATGTTTAGTGTTGTTAGGTATTCCGTCCATTTGTAGTTTTTGTGGTTTTTTTTATGTCTGTTTTGATTGTGTTGGTTAGTCTGTTTACTTGTCTATTGAGTTGTGCGTTGCCTGTTAGTGTGGCTCGCCTTTTCAGTCTGTTTCTAGGTCTTATGTTTTGTTTTATATCTTCTGGTAGTGTGCATGGGTTGTTTTGTCTGGTGTGTACTGTGTAGTGGTGCTTGTAACTCTTCGGTGAAGCTTACAACTTGGTTGTCCAGCTCCGCCTTAAAGTTTATGTGTGGTATTGCTTGTATGTTATCTGTTACGTGTTTTTTGAAAGTGTTCCAATGAATGAATGTTTACGTGTGTGCACGTGAGTTTTCGTGTATGTTGTATTGTGATGCCAATCGGAGAATGATCTGAGGCAGATAAATCCTCCAGATTGTCTATCACAACATTGTGTGGTATGTTTTGTGTAATGGCAATGTCTAGTATATCGGCTGTGTCGCTGCGAAAGTGTGTTGGTTCTGTGGGAGAGAGTATAGTGTAATGTAGTGTAATGCGGTCCTGAGTAACATAGTACCATTCGGATTCGTGGTTCGACGTCCCCAGGACCTGTGTTTGGCGTTGAAATCGCCGGGCGCTAAAACCGGGTATGTGTAGTCGAATAGCTTTTCTATTTCTGTGCATGTGTCAGTTTATTTCGTGGTGGTCTGTATATCTAGTGTATCCAATACCTCTGGTGTATCACTATATCGCCGTCAGTTAGACTGACTTTAATACTAGTTACCTCGAGTATATCAGATTGTGGTGTGCGTAGAGTGTCGTGTGTGATGCTGTTTTTTTTATAAAAAATGGCCGTACCACCTCCCACGCGGTCCGGTCTATCATTTCTATATATTGTATAATTTTGTACGTGTAAATATCTGTGTGGGCGTAGGTAAGTTTCGTGCACTATAGTGCTATGTCTATGTTATTCTCAATCAGATATTCCGCAAACTCATATCTCTTGGGATAGAGAGAGTTCTCGTTCCAGCTGATCAAGAATAGGTGATTTGATGTATTATCCATTGAGATTAGCGAATAATCTCAATGTTGGGTTGTTCTGGATTAGGGTGGATATAGTGTTTATTTTTGCCGCTCCTCTCCTCCTCGGACATAGTTAGCAGTGCCAAAATGTTGTTACCTTGTATGTTTGTGTTTTTAGAGTTAGTGCTAGTTTTAGTGTTTTTGTTAGTGCTCGAGTTTTGTGTAGTGTTTTGTGTATTTGGCTTTGCCAGTTGGGCGTAGGTTATGTTAGTGATCACTGGTCGTGACTGTGTGGTAGGTCGTTTTTGTTGTTGGGATTCTTTGGGCAAGTTGAGTAGTTTGCAGCACTTTGTTCATGGCTTTTTGCAGTACCTATAGAAATGGCTGCCAGCAGATTTGTGGCATACCGGGACTGCGTGGCAATTAGTGATTGAGTGGCCAAATTGTTGGCACCTGTGGCACTGATTGTGCACACGATGCTGGCTGCCTCTCTGAATCTCGACAACTACCGGCATGTAGTTTATGCGAGTTTCATTGAAGATGTTACTGTCAGATTGGGGGACCAGGACTTTCAGAAGTTCTCCTTATGGGAACTACATCTGATTTTTTGGGAGCTCTGAGGCTGGGGGGCTGGCTAGGGGGGCACTTCCAGATGTTTGCTGATCGACTCGTGTGGAGTCACATTTTTTGTCGATTTCGGTATATTTGGCCTAGGGCTTGGATTGTGGATTTGGGGTGCGCTTTGTGCCCTAGGCCTTTTGAGAGGCGTAAACTCCCTGTTATTGGACGGTGGCTGCCCAGAGTCAGAAATGGTATAATGGTATCCACTTCTTCCTCCTTGGCGGTAAATGCGACTGCGGGGGCCGATTGTTTTATGTGAGTGTGTGTGTTTGTCTGTGTGTCTTCATTTGTTTTATCAGTATTTTTTCTTATTATGTCCAGTGTGTGTGTCCATTAGTACATATTGGTATTTGTCTTGATTTGTGATTTGTGTGTATGTTTTCTATTGTTTTGTTTGCTTTGTCCAGGTCTGTTTTTAGTTGCACGATTTTTTCAGTTGGTTTGTCGTTTTCGTCCTGTAAGTTCTGGTTTTGGGCTTCGAGTCTACGTAAGTAAGTCTGTAGTTTCTCGAGTTGTTCGTCTTTAATTGTTTGTTTTGCCATTTGTTTAGCTAATTCGATGTTTAGTGTCTCAGAGATTTGTGTTTGGTTGTGTATGTATTTGAGCACTTACGTGTTGAATATGATCCTGCCTATGATCACTGCTTCTCATTTTGCTCTCTTTCTTTCTTTCTTCCTTGGCCACTTGGCTACTCTCTTTTCCCATTCTGCCTGCCATCCTTTTTGCTGGTAGTTTGCTGTATTTTTCCACTATTCGAGGTACATGCACCCTTTCGGGTACGACTTACTCGAACAGTTGGGCTTTTGCGCTAACGCCCTTTGTTTTGGGACAAGTTCCAAACGATTTTTCCTTAATATTTGCAGTTGCAATGTTAACCATTACAACTGCTGTCGCCGCGTCGTATATCGGATGTAGCGGGATTAAGTTTACCTAAAATTCATAAGTCATAGCGGGATTAAGTTTACCTAAAATTGATAAGTCATATTTCATGTGAGATTTTCTCAATTTTCTGTCCAATCTCTCAGGTACGTACGAATAAACAAAATAAATAGGCAAATATATAATTTAGAAGTATCCGCCTTATATATTTTTGTTAATTACAAATTTATACCTATTTTGGCAATATCGCGAATACGCCATCAAAATATGTGTGCCAGTGGTGTGTTTTTTAATGGCTTTTGGGTAAAAAAATTGAGAGTGGCGCTCCAAAAATTTGCGCCGGCGCGCGGCGGGCTTTTACCACCCCCACCCCGCACCCCCACAAATAACCATAATAAATGCTACATTATTGTTCGTGCCGCGGTTTACTTACTAATGAAGCTACTTATAATATCTTCATAACATTGTTGTCTGCTGAATAAAACTAAAGTGTTGAGTCTTCTAATATGGAGGTTCGAAGCCTGTTTTTGATCAACAGGTACATTCTTAAGGCAATCTCAATATTATGAAAAAAACCTCTAATGAATTAGGTTGCAGGTTACTTGATGGTCACGTACATGTGACCTGTGGTAAAATCAGGCGGAGCGGGATGGTGAGAGACAAAGTCTGTTGAACTGATGGTTCGCTTGACTATTTATATAATAAAATCTGGTGACCATTGCAACTTTAAGGTTCATAATTGCCTGCACTGGTAACTCGCGTTGTTTATAATTTATAATATTTTTCAAGTTCAACCTCAATTTTAGGACAGGGTGATATTTACCTAGTATTTTATGCGTTTTAGTAGTTCACAATATCCGCTGACCTTTAAAGGAAATTTTACTAAAACAGAATTTTGTTAGATTATATCGTCGTCCGTCCTAACGTTAACATTTTCCATGTCACTGAAATCATCCGATATTTCGTCTGATTTAAGACCAATGGATTCGTTGAAAGTGGCATAATCTGGATAGCTATTTTTAATTTGAATGAAGCTTCTCTTTTTATGTGTTAATATGAAATGTGTACTTTTTTTGGCCATTGCGTGCCAAAACTTTAGAAGCTTTAAACGTTTACATTATTTCCAGTAGCGAGGCAAAACCTTGGTATGATATTGATTTATTATTTATCAGCAAGCCTACAAGCAACTAATCGCAAAAATATGTTTCATAAAAATGCTCGCGACGCTCGCGGTCTTTCTATTTGTATTGTTGCCGCGAGCCAGATCACTCGCGTAAGATTATCGAATTTTAGTTTCGTTTCAGTAATTAGTCGAAGCCAGCATGACATTAATTAGTATTATTACGCTAAATTGAAGTTGTGTTTTCGAATTTAATTTTATTATTTGATGGACGTTTCGGAAAAGTGTATACCCCTGAAAACCAGTCGTGTGTAGTTCCGCACTTGTCTTGTTCAATGGTAATAATTATTTCTATTTTTGTTTGCTAATGAGAATTCTGCGTCAGAGTTCTACGTTTAGTTAACGTTGGTTCATAATACTTTTTGTGTAACCGGTGTGTTAGCTAATTCAGATCCAGGTTAAATACCAATATTGCAGATCGGCAAGCTGAATAAGACACCTGCAGGTTGGGAGTTTTGCTAAAACTCCTGTAGGTCTGTAGGTTCGATAATATATTTTTAAGTTAGCAGGTTGAATAATAAACTTTTGCTGTGGGCCTGCAGGTGAAAGTGGTAAAAAATTTAGTACAATAAACTCAAATTCTATAGCATGACTTGGAAAAAGATAACAATGCTGGTATGTAAGTTGGAAGCATTTTCATTTCTATAATTTTCCAGGCAATGTTTGTTTTATTTTTATTATTTGTTGCATCTCATGACATATTATTTTATCATACACGGTGTCCCAAAATTTTCGTCTTCAAAATACCCAAGAAAATTGACGTTTTGACAAAAAGTTAAAAAACAACATAATGACCTCTCATGGCCCACAATTTGAAGATGCTTTCATATAATATATGCATTTTTATTATTTCGGTAAATTTTTTGCCAAGACATATTGCTTCATCAAAATGAAAAGAAATTATTATTATTTTCAAAATGTATATTTTGCAGGATATTTTGGAGGTGCATTTTTTTGTTGGGACACCGTATGTGATTTGTTATTACCTATATTATGTGATACTAGAAGTTAAGTGTTTATTTTTTTATGAGCCAATACTTCTCAGTAAATCCTTAACATACAGTGGCGTCGTCGGGTCGGCGTCGCGTCGGGGTGCGGACAACACCGGGTGTCACCAGCAGTAGGGGTAACCTGAAAATAATCGTGTATATAATTTTTATTAGATATTCTATTATTTTTATAAAAATATCTCGTTAACTTAGCCCAACCAACCGAAAAACTTAGCAATTTTAAATTTAAAGACTGCTGCTTCTACTGGCGAATGACTATCATACGGATATGGATTCATAGGGTTATGTTAATTTTGCATTCGTAGGGTTATTATGGGTATATTTTGGTTTTAAAAAAGGTCTACGAAGGTCTTAAAAGCTCTAAAGCCTTCGGTGACACCTGTAGGATTGTTATTTAACCTGCCGACCTGCACGATTGATATTTAACGTGCCGACCTCCAGTTTCTAACACTAACACCCCCAAAATCCAATCTGCAGACTCCCAGCCAACACTTTCTAAACAAGAAGGCCTGATATCTAAATCTAAGATGGCGTCCCGCGTAGGGAGCAGACTCTGATAATGGAAAACGTATTAATTCATATAGTTTGTTACTTTTTAACTTCAAAAAAATACATACTTAAATTATGATTAATAGTTAATTACATGTCATCTACCAAAATAGCAACAAAAAAATCTTTTATGAGCCATTCCCATCACAGACAGGAACATAATAATTATTATAATAAGTAATTTAACAATTTTATTATAATATGCTATGATGTAAAAAATACGGACTATGGCTATTCATTTATAAATATACAGTGATTTATTTAAAAATATATCTGAAAGTGACACAATTGTTTCTGTTTTGTTTAAAAAATAAACTTTAAATTTTGAAAATGTTGCCTATTCTTTTCAGTTTCAGCCTGTGCAATAGAAAAGTACTTGCATCACTAGGTTTCTTTAGCTTTTTTTGCCTAGTTTATGCAACATATTGTGAACTAATTAAAATCATTAATTAAATATCACCCTGTCGCAAGTTTGAACTTGAACTTGAAAAATGTTATATAAACATTCACTGTTAATTATAAACAATTTGAGCGGTCGACGGGAGCGACTTTAATCCTTAATGATGCAATCATCATCATTTTGTAACATATAAATACGCCGGCAAACGCCGAGTAAATCAGACTTTTGGGTCTCTCAAACCGCTCAGTCTAGTTGCCGTACAGCACACAGGTGCGTACACTTCTAGCTGTTCTATCCCACAACCCCCATAACTGAGAACACTTATACACAGGTATAAGGTTGTCAGGTCCTTACCTAACCTGGGTGAACGTATGCATAGGTATACGGCATTCGGGGGCTACTAAAAAGTATAGAGAGAGTCGAATTTATGAAGTATTAGAACTTCTAGTAAAGGGATAGTTTTTGGGGAGTATTAAAAAGTAGTGAAAGTGCCTTAGCAATTTGTGATAAACTTAAAATACTTACCTTATAAATATCAGAACAAATACCTAAATAAAAGACAACCGCTCACATAAACTTTATTAATAAAATAGTAACGTCGCTTGCTAGACAAACTTTGAACTAAGCCTCCCTCGAGAAGGCATGCATTTCATATTAATTGAGTATAGTGTAAACTCTTAATTCATCTATAATCTTAAACACGCCTTTATTAGTATACAATCTAACCGTTGTTAAGTTTGTTTGTAAATAAACTTGTTATTGTTTTTATCGATGTGTCTCCTTTATTATCTCTTCTCAACTTGACGTAGTGCGTTCCTAAATCTGAGTTGCTCTCCTACACGCTAAGTAAGGCGTGTCGTCACCGATAAAAAACACAAATCGTGACAAATAGCAAATAGAGAGAAAAATAAATAAAAACATTTACTTGACGTTTTCATTTTTTTTGAGCTGGTTGACTTTGTACTGTTGAGTGATGACAATTTTGGCACTTGTGGTAATTATTTTAAATACAAAAATATAGAGTGTGTTACTAAAAATGTAAAAATATCTTACAATATTTAAATTGCCTTCTACAGAACGCTGTTCGGTATATTGTTTTGAAAATAAGCAGCTTCAATAAGACCTTTCTCTACGTTATTAACATCATGTAGGCACTTCAAGAAGTACTGTTGAGTTGACTTTGTCTTGACATACAATTTTGTTGGCAGCAACACCTATTTGCTCTATTGATATAAACAGGTTTTCAGAAATAAAGACAATAAAGTTTAAGTGAGTTTGAGAAGCTTCATTAATATTAATAAAACATATTCATTTAAATGACGAGTGGATGCTGTGTGCATGTACGAAATATACTAAATGAAACACTCTTTGCATTCCATGCATAAAATTTTAATCCAAAAGGACCTCTAAACTAGCGTAACAGAGCGCTTTCGGCCGGAGCCATCATCAGTGTTACTTGTCAGTGAAACAAAACGCCATATCCACGAAGAGGCACAAACTACATCAAACAATAACGGTCACATCAAATTTTAAATTACAAGTTACATTTTTTGAAAAGGTTCACATAATTTAACAATAAACAAAGAACAGACCAACGCGCGACGTGGGAACCACGTTTTGATGGAACGACGACATGTTTGTCATTGAATACAATAGAAGTAATTTTTAGGTAAAAAATAAGATAATTACGCAATTAATTAATATCAGATGTTGTGCACGTAATGTTAGGCACAGCCTCTAAAAATAGAGTGAGTATAACTAGTCACTGCCTATAAAAATAGAAAAACAAAATACCTGAGTATTCTTTGGTTGGAACAAATGATTTTTCGCCCTTAATGGAATTTACACACTGCTGTCTCAATTCACCCTCTTTTGGAAATGAAAAAATTGCCACAATGGGTAAATTTTTATAATTTTATCTACATCTGTTGCCTTAATCCATACATTTAAAACTTCAGCAGGTGACTCTGTGGTTGTAACAATAGCTTCGTCATAACGTCTTTTAAGTCTCTGGCCTCACCATTTCCATGGCATTAAAATGACAATGATAGGGTGGTAGCCTGAGCCACAGCCGCCTCCTGAGCACACAATAACCATGCTCGGTGGCGTATTTATTCAAATGATAATTTTTTCCGGCACTATTTGCTTTTTCACCAAATTCCAAACAGCGTCTTTTAAAGGGTTATTCGAAAAAGGGATATTCTTATTTCCTTAGACTATATAGAAGAGGGCTTATTTCCAAGCCATTCTAATAGACGTTTTTGCTCCAGCTTTTCTCGAAATTTCTTCTTCTAGATGACTATGATAAGTTGCGTTATCCAGCATAATTAAAGATGGTTCTTCTAATTTTGCAAGAAGCTGATGTTTAAGCCACTTCCCAAAATTGCTTGCGCGTGTAAAAATGTTTTCGTGTTCTCTCAAAAGAGATTTTCACCGTTTATTGGGACCAGTTTTGCGTGCCCGTGTCCGTCCAAAAGAGTGTCCGTATAAAGTATATTAAAAATTAATGTAATGAAATTGGGACGAACCCAAAGTATCCGCTCAAGAGAGTTTATTAGAGGTTTCCGTAACAAGAGGTTTCACGTATTGTTTTCCAACGCAATAAATTATATATATTTTCTTTTATACTTGATTACATAACTGTTTTTTTATACATTTGGTAAACACGTAGGAAGACAACTGTTTTAGTCGCTTCGTAATTAAAAATTCTGTTTAATTTTCAGTATTCGACGGCGGCCTGTGCCAAGCGCTAGCCTCGACCTCCGAATTCGAACGGTGCAGTTGGATGGACGCGATCAGAAACGCGAGCTACGAAGGAATCAGAGCGGAATTGAACGCGCTGAGGCAGTGCATCGAGCGGAGACGGAACCACAAGCCTAGCGTGGATCTGCAAACTTGGAGGCTACAGCAGAATCTTACATTAGGTGAGTGAAAAAGGATGGAGCCTCAATGTAATTCTAATGCTTCAAGATTAATATCATTATATCCTTTGTTGTTTCCAATTAATATACCTAAATATGGAGGTCTGGTGTAAGAGGTTAATCAATTTTTTGACGTAGTCAGCTACTTTTTCCTACTTCCGGTTTAATCCAAGAATAATAAACTAGAGAAGGATGGTTATATCAACCGGATTTTTTGACCAACAGCTGCTCTGTCGTGACGAAATTGGCGCGAAAGCCTTAACATACATATTATGGTAAAGACGTACGGGCAAGATTATTTTTGTTGTTTAGATTTTATAAAAATTTTATAACTATTTCTTATGAAATGACTGTTTTTTTATTAATAGAGAATGGGAAATATGTTTTACAACCTTTTTGTATTTGAATTTAAACAAACCTGGATAAGCCAAAAGTTAATAGAAGTATAACGATTCGGGGATTATTAAATCTTGTATGAAAAGTATTCTTAAGAGTATGAGTTTTTAAGAAAAAAAAATAGATAAAAATAAAATAAAATCTGACTTAACACTTTTAAAAAGTGTGGACCAAAAAAGTGTGCATAATTTGGAAAAGCTTCTCAGAAAATGTTAGTTAGTACCTTTCTGAAATAAACGATTCATATATATTATATTATTTGTAGCAATCTAAAATATCATATCCAAAGAGAAAAGTTGAACATTAATTAGTTAAAAATTCCTTTTATTCTACAATCAAGTATATTTCTTAACTATGTACATGTTTACTGATATTCAAAATAGTAATTTTTTTCTGGCAGTTCGACAATCTATTTCCAAGTTATGGAAAATAAAATTGAATTCAGAAAGCCTTAGTTTTATAATTTGTGTGCGTTAACTAGTAACTGTTATATCCATAATGCTAATAACATGGGTGGTTAGGAATGAAAACTCATTAATTATGATTCGACACTGCTGTATGACAATATATTTATGATGTTATAACGTGATAAGCAAACAGGTTACAATGTAAGGACCTTAAACAATGTATAAATAAGAATTACTTTCCAGTGTATGTACATGAACATACCTACTTTTTTAAACATATTGATTAAAGCCTAAATAGCCAAGTGACACACTGTGTAATAAAACCCTCAATTTGACAACTTCTCTACAATATTAGGTAAAATATTATTCCTTCCAGACTTGCTTACATTTAAAGATAATTTAAGTTGTTCCTACCTTATTTAATAAAAATCAATAAAAACTGAAAAATACTCTGCAAAATAGGTACTGTGATCTCTGCTTTCATCCTCAATTTATAACATTTTCTTTAGGATTAAACGAAAAATATAATAAGTTTCTCAATGTTCAAAGCACCAAAAGACAACTATCAATGGTTTTAAAAGATCCGAAAATGTCACTAAAATAAGCTAAAAACACAACGAAAACATAGAAGATAGCAATGGCGAAACGAAGGCCGTTCGACGCGCAGCAACGTCACAGCGATGGCGATGTGGGTGAGGGGACCGCAGAGCACGGGGCGATAGTAAGTGAACATAGGTTCTTATGGGAAGTAACCATCCTTCTCTAGTTTAATATTCTTGGGTATCAGAAATGGTCCTTAATTTCTAATTTTCATACAAAATTATATTGTCCCATTTTGACAAATCACGCACATTCAAAATGTTTGACTAAAGACAAATATCGAGAGGATGGTGGCTTTCGCTTTAAAACTTTAAATTCCGTTAAATGCCGCTGTACAAATTTAGGAACGTTCATTGGGAGCGACGGAAGATATTGGACAGAGGAAAATATTAGAAATTAGCTATTGGTTACGTGTAATTGGGAAAGAACCGTGGATCCCATAAGTTTCTATGGGCATCGTCCATCGTCCAATTTGAGTAATGGTATTAAATACTTTTTTGATGAGAAGCCGTTAGCTGATTTTTATCCGTCGTCCAAAGTTTTGCCATTTGCTTCATGAATGTAAGCGCTATTTGAAGAAGCAATAGGCTCATTTAAAAAAAACAATCAAATTTCTATTACCTATCCAAAGTATTTCATAAAAATAAGCCATATTCAAAAAGTTAAATCAATCCGATAAGCGGTTCTTCAAATATAAGAGTTATATGCAGAATTCGAAGCGCGTCTCGATCGGGGATGTGACGTAATAAAATAGGATCACGTTTTGTTGGTAGGCCGCGACCCGCGCCACCGCGCCGCGAGAATGCTGACGTTTCTGTCACTGGCATAGATAAATATATATCCCAACACAACCTTCATATCTTATGACGTCACGCTTTTACAATGTTCCAGCGGCACATTCTTATTTATTTTCACCGATTTAGACTTCTTCGAAAAATCTGATATTTGGTATATCAACTTAATATGTCAAGGTCTTTTGAATAAAATAAGATAAGAGATAAAAATACAAGAGAAGCAAGAAGATTTATTACACATTTTCATAGAAATGTATCCCTGAATACAATTCTAAGGATAAAAAAGCCATTTGAGGAAAAAGAAAAGATAGAAATTGACATTCATGAAATTCTACTAATAAAAATAAAACCACTAATAATTTGAGTGTTCAAGGTGACCCTCGTTCTTCTCGAAACAACACCGATAATCTCTTTGTAGTCTTTCTAAACTTGCTGTTAAGTGTGATTTTCCTGGTTAAGGCAATTTTCTTCATTAACAATTTTTTTAATGACCTCTTCAATACTTTGGTTTCGGTGTTTGAATGTCATGTTCTTTAAATGGCCTTGGCTTGGGTGACCAAGCATAGGTTCACTTTCGCCCAATCCATTTATTATAGCGTCGGTTTAAAAAGTGAACAACATCACGTACGGCATGCGGAAGTGCTCCGTCATGTTGCCAAATTAAATTTTGATATTCTGGCACTGGTACATCTTCCAAAAAGTTTTCAATTTCGTTTTCTAGGTACTCATAATATCTTTGCCCATTTTATGTCCCGTTAAAACATATTGAATCCAAAAATTTATTTTTATGCCACACCAACATGAAGTCCGCCCTCGAAATGTAATAGTCTGAAACTCCTTGGATTTCCAACGGGCCAGTGATGACTATTATATCTATTGAATATTCCCAATGTTGTAAATGTTGCTTCCTCGGTACATCTTTGAATAAATTAGGGTTTTCCTTTTCTTGCCGAACTGCAATTTAAGAAACAAATTGGAACCGAAGTTCTTTTTGTGCCGGTGTTAGATGTTTAAGTAGGGGGATACGAGGAGGCTAAAATTTATGAATTTGTAAAGTCCTGTGACGAATTCCTGGTGTACTGAACGTCCCGAAGTGCATCCAAAATTCATTTGGTTAGAGTCACTCGAAAATAATTTAAAATGGCAGTGTCTCGATTATTTTATCTTTGTGAATTTCCTTTTCTATCATGTAAAGTTTTATTTTCCTCAAACAGGTGTGTTATCCTTAAAATTGTTTTGACCAATATATTTCTATGAAAATTTATAATAAATCTTCATGCTCCTCTTGGCTTTTGTAGAACAGACTAATAATCTGTAATCTCTCATCTAAGGAGTATCTTATTTCAACAAGAATAAAATTGTCAGGATATATTTGCTTTGAACGATTTGTAGATAACTTTACATGTATATTAACCTATGGTATATTTGAAATAGGTTAAACTAAAATTATAATTGATAAAATATTAAAATGTAATAAAAAGAGCTATCGCAATATTAAATGTTTTAATCAAAACGGGCAAAAAATCGTATAAAGAACACTGTCCGTATAGTAGATCTTCGGTTTTTGGTTCAAACATTTTTTTGGTGACGTTTTTGAATTTCAAAGAAAAAAATACATCTATGGACTATTTTGGATAATAAGCCCCTGTTCAGTCCTCGTTAGAGAAGCCTGTACCTTGCAACGTAACTACATGTTTCTTTTCTATTGGTATACTATATAACTAACGTATATTTTTTTATATTTTAGATAAAATTAAATTTGACTGTTCTAAAGAAGTTCCTACTGCCCTTCTTATTGGCAAGTGTATTTTACTTTTTATTTCGCTATAATTATTCATTAAATCAGATCCCAGCTTTTTGTATTTTGCATATTACGTCACTTACTTTAAACCGTATTTCGCAAAATTTTGAGTATCTGACAACATTCTTAAACAAATAAATGCACTTCCACTAAATTAGTACTTAAATAAAATCATCCTGCATAGTAGCCAAGTAAGCACTAGTCACAGTTTTTTTTATGACACATCAGTTCGACCCGAATGTGTCGTTGCGGCGTTCCTCAGTTCACAACTCGTATTTCATAAAGTTTTGAGTATCTCATAATGTTTCTAAATAAATAAACACACTTCTACTAAATACTATTTGAAAAAAAAACCATATCCTGTATATTATGTTGTTTCAGATATTTCGGAAGTTCCAATGTATGAAATGGCGATGGCCTGTGACAACCTCCTGTGCGATGGGCATGGGAGACCACCCAATCCGACCCTAGTGGTGGACGCCTACATGCCCTCTCAGAAAACATGGGTGCAGTATGGCCGAACTGAGATTATAGAGGTTTGGTATATTTACTATTCTTATCCTACAATTTGAAAAAGATATAATACATAATATAAAGCATTCGGCATCGCTTAAAAAAAAATAGAAAATGTGCTAAGCCTAGATGCATTCACTGCTGAAAATCCAGATCCAGATAGTTTCGGGCGTCTTATGTTCATCTGAATGATGCACGTCCTCTCCTTCGATTTGTTTCTTATCTCGATCACCACTCGAGGATCTTCTTAGTTAATTGTTCAGCCAATTAAATAAAACTGAACACCCAAGTGAACATCGCCTAACTGCGCAGAACTAAAGGGCTTATGTCCCCAGACAAGGTTCCGGCAAATGGGTGTCAAAACGCGTACAGTGGAAATATAGAGAAAAACGGAAACGAAGGAGCAGAGACAACAATGAGACACTCAACTATGTGTCAAAATAATATCCCATTCTATTCTTCGTCTTTGTCTCGCATGATGAAAGGTGGAAGGTAGATGGCGCTAGGGAATTTCCCGCAAAAATTTGAAATAATTCCTTTTTATGTTACTTTATTAAATAGCGATTTCTATTGGAAGAGGTAGTGCGCATTGGTTAATGAAAAATAGGAATACACTCAGTGCACAACTAACTTCCAATAGAAATCGTTAAAACTATTTATTAATGTTTATATTATATAATTAAGTACCAACCTAGGGATATAAAGTGAGTGCATATATTTGTTGGTGTATTTTATTATTGACAATATTCTATATATTTTTAACAAGTCAAATTAACAGAACTCGAATGTAAATCTAGTTTACAGCAAAAATATAAGTAAATGGTCAAAATGTTTATTTGAGCTACATTTTTGTAAAAGTGACGGAAGAATCTAAAAGTACATAATAAAAACAAATTTATTTCATGCATATTTTAAAGAACGCTGACATTAACAATAACAAGAGTGATGTATTTCACAAATGACATTTAATGTGAGAATGCAACAAAGGATCGCAGTAGTTTTTAGCATCTTGGACTTTGCTTAAATATAGTTAGAGCACCATAAAAAGTCCACCGTCTCCCTTTTGCTGATTTCCTTCTAAGCCACCGTATCTGTGACACCATAAAATCTGCTGTAAGAGAGGGCGTATTCTTAAACAAATTTCGTACAGCATTTGAATCTGCCAGATTTGACAAGGATTTTGGAACATGTTGCATCCAGTTCTAAAAAAAAAAAAAATATTGAAATGTAAATGAAATATCATCTTTCGAGAAAATACCTAACCACTTTTAAATTTAATGTAGCTATCTACTATACATAGTTTTGCAGAGATGTCAAAAAATTGTATTGATAAAAGTTGGCTATGGTCTGTCTTAGAATGTCAGTATGACATTGAACTTGACAATTTTATTAGAATTATTTTAAAAGAATGACATAAAATAAGACAGACGTTTTCCATTCCATGGCCATCTTTTATCAATATGTATAATTTTTGATACCCCAGTACCCAACTTCATTCTCTATTGAGGCAGTCTCTACTGGATATTGAAATATTTCTACCTAGGAATAGGAAGGCGAAGTAGAAAGTTCTTGAATCCATGCAAGTGGTACTGCTGCTTTTGAAAGTTTATATTGTATAGCATCTACACAATCTCTCTTTTGAAATACTAATTGCAAATTCTGTAATTCCGCAGTGAATCACCAGAGAACTTCATTCCCAAATGCTCCTGCCATATTCTTGACCTAAAACATTTTTACAGACATTATTTAAATGGCATGTGCTATCTATTTGTGATAATGTGTCATTGGTGCAACACTAATACAGTTGACTTTTGACAGCTTTGAATGTACTTCGAAATGCATGTAAGCATGTCATCAACAACGCCATGTGTATTAGGCGTATTCATAGATATCTTTCTTACTAACATTTTTAAGTAAAAAATTGCAAACATCTGAATGCTTGTATGAGCCCTAACATCTCTATGTTCACTGTTCAGATTCTGAACAATGAACATAGAAATGTTAGGGCTCGTACAGGCTCTTATTGTAACATTCCTCCTTTACTTAGGTAAATACATAAATAATTATGGCAAAAATTGCTGCAAACTTTATTACATCAGGTATTTTCTTCAATTATTATTATTTAAATGAAGAGTAAAGGCTGTGTGCATGTACGAAACATTTTGCATGATATACAAAGATTGTTTCATTACTATTATTATTTAGGCTTCAATTTGAGCGGATTGTTCATGTCTAGGCTCTTTCTATTTTCCCTAATTAAATAAGTTTGTAAAGTAACAACTTACCTTTCAAAATTTGCAGGAAACTAGAACAACTACACCTTCGCTTCCCATTATTTGGCAAGGCATTATTTGGAGGTTTCTTTGTTGAAACACCTTATTGTCTGTTTTTGCAATAAAGATGGGACTCTGAATGGGATATTTTCGGCCTGGCGAATAAAAACAGTGCAGGGAGAAAGGCTTTTCTCTAAGAGCTTTCTAGATTTTGGATCCCAAATCGGCCAAATCTTTAAAAATCGTTATTGAAAGTTTACCTAAATAAACAGACTAAAAAGCAGTATACCTACGGGGATAAATTGTCTAAAAATCACTTAATAAAGTCACAAAGTAGAAATCACAACTCAAATTAAATTAAATACTAAAAAATGGCCGATCCATCATCCATCAGACAAGTTTTTCCGGAGCGTTGCCACGTTTTATTTATCGATTTATTTTACTACTTCTGTCACTTACTCTTTGCTTGCGTTAGATAAGAGTAAAAAAATAATTATTTTACTAGACTATATTGGGATGTGTTACATTTGGCATTGTTGTATTTTTGTTCCTAGCGCCATCTGAGAATCTCCTTTCACCATGCCAGAAAAGGATGGGTTAATACGGAATCAATGTAATAGATAAAGATGAAATCTCCGAAACAATAGGAATAAATTTTCTATTAAGTTGGGTGTCTCATTATTGTCTCTGGAAGGAGGACCTCAAATGTGCTGGTTAGATAATATAAAAATCAGGTAGGGAGACACTGGTTCGAATTACTATAAGACAGAAAAAGATACATGACTAGAAAAAGGAGATGCCTATGTCCAGCAACGGACTAAATTTGGCCGAAGTACAACAAGAAGAGGAGTAGATTGTTAATGTGACCATGTTACAAACTTCTAAGGTAAATAGTGCACATGAAATAAGAAAAAAAAGTTTATATGAACATGGGTCC
>MU185205.1:77774-119544 GCA_016904865.1 Pissodes strobi
ACATGAAATAAGAAAAAAAAGTTTATATGAACATGGGTCCGAAAACGCTTTCTCAGGAAGCTAGAGCCCTTTGAGGATGGCCTTCATAAACTGGATTTCGTTTTATAACTCCGTAGCTACTTCAGCTACCACAACCAATTTTGGGACGTAAATTACTGTTAGTAAGTTCAATTATTTCAGCCTATTAGGCAATGCTAACTTTAGCCAGGGGCGTACGAATCATGAGGGTACTTGGGTAAATGTGACCCCATTCCTCTAAAGCTTCAATTTCTTGCCGTTCTAACATCAGATTATGATTTTGCTATATAGTGCACATGAAATAAGAAAAAAAAGTTTATATGAACATGGGTCCGAAAACGTTTCCTCAGGAAGCTAGAACCCTTTGAAGACGGCCTTTATAAACTGGATTTTGTTTTATAGCTCCGTAGCTAGTTCAGCTACCACAACCAATTTTGGGACATAAATCACGGTTAGTAAGTTCAATTATTTGAACCTGGTAGGCAATGCTAATTTTAACCAGGGGCGTACGAACCACCAGGGTACTTGGGTAAATTGGACCCCATTCCTCTAAAGCTTCAATTTCTTGCCGTTCTGACATCTGATTATGATTTTGCTATACCTTTTACATAAAAAGGTACTCTCGGTAAAAGTCGCTAAATGTCACCTTTTCTTTGGAAATTGGCTAAAAACAACAACTCATTGTTGTCAAAGATTTGTCATTAAATAAGTGCCACGGTTAAATCATGGAAGAATACACTTTCGCTGTATACCTAGACATGCTTTGCCCATCTATGGGGAAGCTTGATGTAATGGTAGAGTCGCTTCTCGACTATATGAAGAGCGGTTTCAGCGAGCGATTATCAGCTTACACGATTTGAAAATAATCCTGTAAGTACTCGAGCAGTCGCACAGGCCATGAATGTAAATCATGTCAGTGTATGGGAGGTTGTTCATGATCAGCTTCTTCGCCCCTGCTGACGAGGCTGTGTGTGTACAAGAGAAGGCATTTCCATCGCGAAATAGTCATGTATGGGCTGAGGAAAACCCTCATGGTGTTTTTATAAGAAGGTATCAACATAGGTTCTCTGTTAATATGTGGGCCGGCATTGTTGAAGAACGATTAACTGGATCGATCATGTTGCCTCCTTGTTTAACCGGTACTATTTGTCTAGATTTTTTAAGAAATGTGTTGCCAGAATTATTAGATTATCTGCGACAGAACGTAGGGTTCCAGCATGATGGAGCGCCAGCTCATTTTTCACTTCTTGTCCGCAAATACTTAAATGAAAATATTAGAAGACGTTGGATTGCCCGCGGAGGCCCTGTTACCTGGCCAGCGCGCTCTCCAAACCTAGCGCCTTTAGATTTTTTTTCCTTTGGAGGCATATGAAAAGTCTCGTTTATGAAAGACCAGTCGAGTCAGAAGATTTGGTGGCTAAAATGTTCGTTGCTACTGAATTCATCTAAACCATGCCGGCCGGACGTTTTTAACCACGTCAATTTAAATATGCTGCGTAGGTGCAATAGGTGTATCGAACGTGGTGCCGATTTTAGCAACTATTATTTTAAGTTCCATTTTGTAGTACCTACCATATTAAACGTCATTCATGTTTCGTTTTTTTATGTTGGCTTATTCCCCATGAAATTGTTGGTTTATTTTAAGAATGTCAAATAATTACGCTGATTTAATTTATCTCTAAGACCTTAATATCTGTACGGAATCTCATTGTTTTTTTTTTACCTAATTTCTTTAAGTCTTCAATAATAATTAATTGGCGTATCTTACCTTGTGTTTAGTAGCCAGTTCCCAAAGAAACGGTGACATTTAGCGACTTTTTCCGAGAGTATCGTTTTTTAGTGTAAAAGGCATCGCAAAATCATAATCTGGTGTCAGAACGGCAAGAAATTGAAGTCTTAAGAGAAATGGGGGTCAAAATTACCAAAGTATCCCCGCACGCCCCTGGTTAAAGTTAGCATTGGCCAATAGGCCTAAATAATTGAACTTACTAACAGTAATTTATGTTCCAAAATTGGTTGTGGTTGCTGAAGTATTTACAGAGCTATAAAACGAAATCAAGTTTATGATGACCATCTTCAAAGGGCTGTAGCTCCCTGAGGAAGCGTTTTCGGTGCCCATGTTCATATAACTTTTTTTCTTATTTCATGAGTACTACCTACCCTAGAAGTTTGTAACATGGCCACATTAAGACCGTGTATAATACAGAGTAAGTGTGCATATGTAGTTTACTGCACATTTCGGGTATTGATCACTTAGCGCCGTAAAATGTAGCAGTTTTTTTTTGTGCAAAAAAGTACAATGAAAGGTTTATAGATGCATATGTTAAAAAAATGCATACAATTTTAAATCCCTCTTCTCGATCTTTCACACAGATCAAATAATAATATCTTTTTTCTTCAAACGTCAGTAAATCCTCGACTGTGTAGGCGGCCGTGAAGATTCATTTTTCCTCCGCCGGAGCTTTACTTTTCACTTTTTCGCCGGCGGAGTGTGTGTCATAGCAACATAGATACAAACAAACAACAAAATAAGCGTCAACAACTCAAGATTTATTAAACTAAAATTTGTATTTATCACTCAATTCGTGCACTAGATTTCTAAAAATCACTAATTTAGAAACAAATTGGTTATTATTTAATCGAACTTACTCAATACGGAATTAAAACGCAATCGGAGACGCAATTTAAAAAAAAATAATTATTGTTGACAGTGTCCACTGACAGCTTTATGTTACATTACTATAGCAACAACCTGTGCCTATTCACCGACACCAGTCTAAGCCGCCTTTAATAATAATTACCACGGCACATATAACAACCAGCAATATCACATCTTCTTTTTTCGCATCTGCGCAAGTCCGCGCGCAAGATATTCCTTGGTAGGAAATCCGCCAGACTGCCGCCAGCGGCGTCGAGTTTTTCCGACTGGTTTATTTTATTGCTATTGGAGTTATATCGAAACCATAGGCGTGTATTTGTCAAATAATTGACATTGTGAGAGACGAACGTTGTTTATGACATTGTGTAATGCAAAAAACCATGGTGTTTAAGCAATAAGAACTTGTACAAACCAGAGATATTCTTCCAAGAAGAATTTCTTAAGGTTTCCTGCTCATACAACAAGGTATACATATATTTCATAACCCATTGATATTTGAAATTTTATATTACGGCTCTGTTAAAGGAAAATCATACTTATATATATTTCCAATCCAGCCCTGACTTTTCCTACCCAACTGACATTAGCAAGGTCAAATTTAATTTTTCGCCTTACAGGTCGAGTAATATTGCTGGTTATATGTGCCGTGGTATTACTATTAAAAAGAGATGTTTTTGCATTAATTTGTCGACATTTGAAGAAAAAACAACATATTTTATTTGGAGGGAAAAGTTACTTTTCATGGCTTGCTCTCTATTACCAGCCTCACTCCGTTTGGCTGTTAAACACGAGCGCGCAATGAAAACTATCACTTTTCCTCCATATAAAATATTATACTATTTTTGTCAGCTTATTACCGTTAACTTTACATTGTAATAAATTGGGAAAGGAAATAAAGAAGACAAAATACTAACTAAACTAGCCTAAACTACTCCCAACTAATCAATAAGGATGACAAACGCTTGCTCTAGATATTCCACCATTAAATAAATAAAAGTAAAAATTTTTTTTAAACAAGCTTTTATTTAAATGCACTAAAAAGAAGAAAATAAAATTTGAATGAAATCAAACCCATTATTTTGTTACATTAAACATTTTTATATGATATAAAAGCTTGTCGCGAGATTTTTCTGTTTAAATTTCTCGCGACAAGCTTTTATTTCATATAAAAATGTTTAATGTAACAAAATAATGGGTTTGATTTACTTCAAATTTTATTTTCTTCTTGTTAGTGCATTTAAACAAAAGCTTGTTTTTAATTTTTTTTTTACTTTTATTTATTTTTTACTTTTTAGTAGGTATTATGGTATAGTAAAATCACAAATTTAGTAAATAATATATATTTATTTATAACTTAGATTCGTAGTATATAATAAAAGCCATTTTGAATCCGCCATTTGGATTTTCAATATCTGATAAAAAAAAATTATATTCCTTGTCCCTAAAAACCCCCTAATACCAATTTTAAACTAAATCGGACCTTCGGTGCCTTCAGCACTAACCTTTAAAGGGAGGTGGGAAGTGAAAGCAACACCACTGTCTTCATAAGAATAAACAATGGCAACACCATAGTTTTATATTTTCATTTGAACTACAAACGCATCCCAAATGTGAAGCCAATTGGATATGTAGAAGTCAGCTAAAATTGACTTGCCACATTTAACCCAAAATCGGCCATGTTGAATCCGCCATTTTAAATTTTCAAAATCTGATAAAAAAATTCAAATTCTTGTTCCCAAAAATCCCCATATACCAATTTTAAACGAAATCGGACATACTTTAAGTAGTGCCCCCCTACCCTTGAAACGGAGGGGGGGGGGGAGTGTAAGCAAGGCCATAGTTTTATATTTTCATCTGAACTACAAACGCATACCAAATTTGAAGCCAATTGGATATGTAGAAGTCAGCTAAAATTGACTTGCAACATTTAGCCCAGTCTCGGCCATGTTGAATCCGCCATTTTTGAATTTTCCAAATCTGATAGAAAATTTATATTCCTTGTCCCCAAAAACCCCCATATACAAATTTTAAGCGAAATCGGACATATGTACTTTAAGTAGTACCCCCTGCCCTACCCCCAAAAGGGGGGAAGGTGTAAACTTAACAACATTATAATATTGTATTGTCATCGGAACTATAAACGTGTACCAAATTTCAAGTCAATCGGACATTTAGAAGTAGTTCTAATTCAGCTTGCAAGATTTGATTACAGACAGACAGACCCACAGGTGAAAGTAAATAAAAGCTTGTAAAATAGCACCTACTTTATATGACTATATTAATAAAACAAGTTCATAATCCGCTCTTTTTTTCCGAAATGGTAATTTTCCCATAAAAAATAATTATATATAAAAGTACCAAAACGCTGATAATTTTGTCTCAAGAAATGCCACATCTGTAGCTATCGAATTAAATCTACGCCAGTACCACTAAGTGCTAAAAACAGATCTTCAATAGAATGGATATTCATTTTGATAACTTTCTCTACTCAACGTGCACACTCAGTAGTGAACAAAGAATAACTGAAAGAAGCTATTTGGCCGAATATGGCGGTACAGAATAACAAAATTTGCTCAAACGCATGCTGATACCACATATTATGCACCAATAAGGATGACAAACTCATATTGTAGATATTCCGTTAAAAAAAGTAGTACCTGCTATCTGATTATATTAATAAACAAGTTGATAATCCCTTATTTTTTTCACAAATGCCCATAAAATATCTACCTCTTTCGAAAAAAAAATAATTTTATATAAAAGTAGCAAAGCGCTCATAATTTTGTCTTAAGAGCCCCACATCTGTTGGTATCGAATTAAACGAATTAAATCGGCGTCAGTACCATTAAGTGCTAAAAATAGATCTTTAATAGAATTGATATTCATTTTGATAACTTTTATAACGCAACGTACACATACAATAGTCGAGAAGGAATTAATGAAGAACGCTATAGGGTCGAATATGGTGATCCAGAATAACACAATTACTCGCCTCTAGCGATCAGGGTTATAAACCATGCTGACAATTGGGCGAGACTTAGACCGTTTGCTTACTATTTTGGAATGGCTAATATTTTACTTCACGCATGGTCCTCCGCTCGTATCGCCCGCTCCGGGGGTGCAACTAAGCAAAACTGACCGAAATTTAAAAAAAAAGAAACAAACATAACCTTAAAGCGTGCGCACTCGTCAGTATCGTTTATAACCCTGATCGCTAGAGGCGAGTACACAATTTAATAGAACGCATTCGTGTTCACATATTATGCACCAACAAGGATGGCAAACGCTCCATTAAAAGTAGTACCTACTTCATAATATGATTCATTTTTCGATAAAAAAATTAATTTTATATAAAAGTACTTGTAACGCTAAAGCCACGCTAAGCCCACGTTTCATTAAAACAAGCAGGGTGTAACAGAAATTTGCTTTTTTGATCTTCCCTTTATATGCCACAGCAGGCAGCACTACTACTTCTGTTCGAGCATATTGAAACATCTGACTTGAATACATGTCTTAAGTTTTCAAAGTCTGTCCAAATCAGACCTGCTCTTTTATAGAGCTCGGTTGTTTCAATACCTCGGCCCAATTGAATCTCGTGGCACAGATTACTTGGTCAACGCTGTGGTTCCACCAGCGTTTTGCTGCTTACCAGAGGCGTTGTCATAAGAACGAAATATTTCTTTTTGGCACAATCGTTCCAGTATCGGCGGCAAACCTTAAGTGGTCAATTTCTTCTGAATTTAAACTATCCTTGGATGAGATTTTCTGATTTAACTGCAACAAAAGTTAATTGTGAAGTTTCCTCTCGTTGATAAGATACGTGTCAGCAGGAACTTATTCTGCTACGTTATCACCGAGTAATCAGGAAGACACTCATGAAAACTATCTGACCAGATAATTTTCCCCAAACACTTTATTTGGTTACGTATAATCAATTTGAGATCAGGGTTGACTCAGATGTTGCTCCTTTCGAACGAGTTCTTCACAGTTACATATGTTTTCCTTTCTTCTGGATGGTGCAGGTCTTGGTAATATAGTCACATTTGTGCATTTGTCATCGGGAAACCTGTGACGGTTCTCAGTTGAATTCTACTGAATGTCAGCGGTTGCCCAGCTAGTTTCCCGACGCAAAAATACAGTCATCGCCTCTGTCCAGACTATTAACTATTACTTTGCTTTTTCTCAACCCAGAGTTGTATTATTAATATTATCGTGTACGAAGACGGTTAGCGTTACAGGACTTGCCTATCTATAGTTGCAAACAGGCATATCATTGAGTCCATACCACAGATTGGCGGTCGTATCACAGTATGGCATGGGGTTAATAGGTATTACATACATCAGGTTGCTAGTACATTATAACGACTTTCATCGAGTATATTTCTTTAGAAAGTTGATTTTGATTAGTTTCCAGATAATCAGATAAAAACTTGTATGTCTGCATCAGATCTCAATGATGATGTTGCTCTCTTAACGTTGGTAAGTTTACCCCTCCTAGTATGGCAAGTATTTCAATTCTGGGGGTTCCTTGTCTGGGTCCTTTGGAAAGTAGTGATTTCAAGTGTTAGATGACTGGTTTTACGTAGGTATTATAGCTGAAGGAAAATGCTGGAAGTGAAGCTTTAAAAGGCTTTTTAAACGGGGTAATCAAGTAAAAACATGAGGTTTCTTCATTTAATATCATTGTCTCTTGGCTTGTCCGCTGCAACAAGTGTACTCCCTTGCAGTGGAGTGTATTCAGTGTTTGAACTGCTGAGGAGACCAACATGGCAGCATTCAAGGACATCATCCATACATCCGTCCATCTCTCGATCCTACAAACTACGCCCCTGCATTGTACAGTAGATTTTAATATCGTCCACAAAAATATATATGATTAATTAAATATTCAGAGATATTTGTCTTGTGTAAACTAGAAGCAGAAAAGCTTCATGAATGGAATCCACTGTATCCCAGTTTCTCACGGTTATCTCGTATTACAAAGTTCCATTTATTTTAATATGGAATGGGTGTTTTGTAAAGAAATTAATTATCTAGTGCCAGCAAACGTCCTCTCATGTCGAAGTGTTCCAGGTTTATCCAAAGCTTTTTCAGAGCCCAAGTAAATAGTATGTACTAATTTGCTACTATCGTGGTGCAGGGCCCAACCAGTCATTAAGACATGAAAACGAGTCAATGGGAGAAAGCTTGCATCACATTTATCTCTTTCAGATGCAGAGTTGAAGAGTGAACGGAAGTTTGTTGTTTGTTCAATCGCCCTAGACCACCTAATACCAAAACAAGGTGGTGTGCTCTCAATGCTACACGATTCACTGTTTTACAGGCCCCTGACTCCTTCGATTACTTTCTAGAATGAAAACGATTGTTTCCATTGGTTTAGGTATTCGTAAACATTGAGTAGTTCTAGCAGTACATTTTCAATCGGACTGACAAACATTTCTATTATAATGGACTATGTCGCTGGTGGTCTGGTCCTTAGATTAAGAAGTAAGTTTCTTCTGACATTAAGAATCTACTAACGTAGGTATAAAAGCGTTTGCCTTCGCCAAAGCAATCTCCTCGTATTTTCTTCTGCCTGCTATTACTGCTTCCATTTATTTTTTTTTTCAAATTTTAATCGGAAGGTGGAAGAGGAATATTATATTTTTTTAAAGAAATGTCCTCTGAAGTTGTTTTAATAATTTGGTTTTATTTTTGCAGAAAAGCAGCAATCCGCAGTTCCTGAGTACAATAGGTTTTCGGTCTTCTGACGGGCTGACCGGAGACTCTCGGGTGAGATTCACAGTTTACGATGTCCAGGAAAGGGTATCGCACACCGCCATCCCTCTAGGATCGTCTTGCATTCTTCTTAGTGCCATACAAGATTCTACTAGGTAAGTATTTGGCATATTTTAATATATTTTATTACGTAGTAAAACGTGTTTGCGTTATAATACATTTCTAACTCGTCTTAAAAGAACCTAAATTCGTAAGTTCCTGTTTTTTTTTTATTGAGCTTTCTATTTGTCGCCTATTTAAATAATATCCCGTTGAAAGGTAAGATAAAAAGTAATATGAGCATGAGATAGATTTTTGTTTTAAGATGAAATAATCTGTGGAAATCTGGAAATATTGAAAGTGAATAATATAATCCGGCTTGATTGGTTTAGCCTTTTTGCAAAAATGAAGACCTCGTTGCCAGTTGCCATCATTTTTACCAGCATGTATAGTAATGAAAACACATAGTCATGTATACATGCAAAAGTCAAGAACTGTAAAACTGCCATGGTGACATATATTGTTCCTAGTTGCATTCAGTAGAGATTTGAAGTGTATATGTTTCCTTTTCTTTCAGATTACGTATACCATTAATGTCTCGGCAAAATACGACGGCAGGTTTTTTA
The DNA here is from genome assembly GCA_016904865.1 of Pissodes strobi. Taxonomy (NCBI): domain Eukaryota; kingdom Metazoa; phylum Arthropoda; class Insecta; order Coleoptera; family Curculionidae; genus Pissodes; species Pissodes strobi. The sequence continues at coordinate 86,835 of MU185205.1, forward strand.
ACGGTTTCCGCCTGGTCTTTGGAAGCTGAAGATAGAGGTAGTTCTACTGAGCACACGCCAGCACGGGTTCCTAGTGTCAATGCAAATCATACTCAACAGGTAAGATTCCTTTTATAGTTTTGGTTGATTGTACGCCAATTAAAGGAGTTATTCTCAATAAAAATGAACAGACGGGCATTATCCGCATAGTGGTGGAGTACCAGACAATGTCTGTAGTAAATTACTTTTATTTACTATCTACATGTAATAAAAAAATGAATTGTCCTCTATATGGAATCTAGTTTACATAACCGTAATTTCCCACTCTCACGCATTACTAGAACTTTACCTTTACAAAATATTCAACTTAAATACATTAAGCACACTGCTATAATATACTTTTACGGTATTTTACATTGTTCGTTCTATGACCAACGTAAAGTTACTGAATTTTAACCATTCCATTGTTTGCAGTCTGTATATAGAGTATAGAAAATAGAGCCACAGGAGTTCTTAAATAAGTTATAATTTACTTTCAGTAATATAATATACAAAATCATAAAATTTATCGTATATAATACAACTTAAAAAATGCGATATTGAAATAATTTATGAAAATTGAAACATGAGTTTAAATTTCGCCTCTTGTATCTCCATCTTTTGACCACTTTCATTTGCGTTATGCAACTCGCTCCAGAGCGTAGACTAATTTTATTTGCAGCAATAGTTGATCAGATTTATGTTACGCCAATGTGCTCCCATGCGCGCCCTTCTGTTCTATAAATAAATCGCTTCCTATTGGTGTCGCCCAACCTATGCCGTTTCTCCGCTTTGCACGGCAGTCGCGATACGTTACCCGCGCACTTAATGGCGAAACGCATAAGCCAGAAAGAGACAGTAAACAGTAGTACGGATGTTTTTCGGATGAAGGGTAGATAGGCAAGAAGGCTGTGGGCGTTAGCGACGAGACTAGCGTCGGCATGTAAAATTGTAAAACAGTTCACCTTAAAATCTGGATTAAAGTTGTAAAATTGAACTTTAGTTTTAATTAACCCAAGTGGGGATATCTTTAGGCAACCTCAAAGCTTTCAAGATCCCTGCAAATACAATAGTTTTTAATATGGATCAGGAGGGTCAGCACGTCATTAGTTGCAGGTTGTGCAGTATTCTCTTCAATTACTTCGGGATTTCGAACGCTCTACAGCTACCGCAGGATTTGTTGGAAAAGCTGGGGTTTCGCTAGATGCAAAATCCCACTTAGTCTTTATAAAACATTTAGGACCTGCTCTGTGCTCTTCATGTGCTTCCGGAATCAAATCTGAGATTCCCTTAATGAAGTCGCCAGTCGGAAGCGGCCTATTTGCCACTTCTTTAGAACACGTCTAGTTTTCTAGCTCTGAATAGGGTCGATAGCCATGAGGATGGTTCTGGAACTAAGTATGCCTGCCGTAGGTTTTACTTCGGATATTTTAATAAATTCCTTACCAGTCTCTGGCCTGATGGCTCGTTTCACCATTCCTGAGGGCCTGAGGCTCTGTTTTGACCCACCTTTGATAAATTTACTATAGCCATGACGCTGGTTAGTTATACCCATGTGTTCAAACCGCAACCTCATGATATATCACGATACCTACGCAATGGCACAAGACAATCCACGTATTGTTCTCTCTTCTTCCTGGCAACGCCTACCTAGGGTTTGTCTGTCAGCCCTTTCAGTCTCAGGTGTCTATTAAGTTGACGGTGATTAACTGGTCACTATTAATCAGCAGACCTATCATCATTGGAACTAAGTAGGCCATAGGTTTTGCTTTAATAAATTCCTTACCCAGTCTCTGACTTGATAGCTTGTTTCACCATTCCTGAGGCTCTGTTTTGGCCCACCTTTTGATGGATGTTCTAACCGTAGACCTAGCCATCCCGTATCATATATAGACTTAGATGAGCCTCCTCTCTGTACTACATCGAATTTTTCGATACTATTGGCATTGAGCGCCTTTATTTCTGCCTGGCTATCAGAGTAGACAACTATAAACTTGTTAATTTCAGCGGAATGTTCTATGACTGTCACTTCTGCCACAGCTTATTCACTACCAGCTATAGTCCATTCAAGGCTATTGCGCTGTTACGTCAGAATTTCTGACGTCAAAAGAAAATATCCGTACGTCTTAGATAGACTCGTACGTTATTTTTTACACTAGCCAAAAGATGTCTCCGTACCTGTTTTCTATTCCAGAGCACGTTCCGTTTTTATCAATTTTACATACTTATTACTTATGGCAGCTTCGGAGTGGTTTAATTCAATGCACAAATTCGACAGGCAAATATAATGCCACCAGGATTAACATCAACATACATACAACAGCTTATTTACCTAGTAATCGTGCGCCGATATCCTTTGATTTGGGAAAGTCAAAAACCAACTTTTTCAAATTTTAGAAGAGGGCTATGACAATATTGTTTTAAGCGTCTGGGCATCTGAAGAATACTTTTGACAGGCCGTTTAATTTAAAATAATAATATGCTTTTTATCGTTTAAAATCCGTTTAAAAACGATTTTAAATGGCAAAATTGTATAAAAATCCGAAAATTCGGACTTTTTTACGCTGATAGTCATGGCTTCGGACGAATTTGTCGTGGATTTTGAAGCGAAAATTCATTTTAAATTCAACCGTCCATTAAGAATAAGCTGTGCTATGGATACAAATACACTGCGAATATAATAATTAAAAAATAATACTTTTGACGGTTCGTTTGATTTCAAATATGCATTTTTATCGTCTAAAATCCATTTAAAACGATTTTAAGTGGCAAAATTGCATATAATACCGCCCTAGCGGCTAGAATTGGTTTGCGCATTTCCGTCTCATTTGCCGAGATTTGTCCTCATATCGCCACGTAAGATGTTTACACATCAAAAATACATTTTTTCTGGAGATATAATTTTTTAGTATTATCAAATAAATAAAAAATATATATTACTTACATTGTGCACAGCTTTCCAGGGTAAAAGTGGCATACTATACCCGACGCGCCATTTCGATTTTTCTTATCCATAATACAAAAAATAAAAATAGAGTGTGCTAATCAAAGTTCCTATGTTTGAAATCAATGGAATCATAAAATAAGAAGAATTATTGTATCCGTGTTTTCCATGTTTGGTGAATCTGTTCGGCGCGTCGAGTATAGCATCTTTTTCACGTGTGAAATTATGCACCAATTTTAAAATTAAAGCTTGCTCTTTCTCACTGAACCGGTGGGGCATCTCAAAACGATTTTTATTAGCAATTATTAGCGTAAAACACAAACCAACTACCAACAAATCAATAAATGAATTAAATCTGTTATTTTCGTTATGACATTTTTACATTGACGCCAATCGATGTCAAAGATTCCAATTTGACGGACCAATTTAGTACATACGTTCATTGCATAAAGAAAGATGGAATGATATGACGTAACAGCGCAATAGACTTGAACGGACTTTAGTCATCTTGCGGCGGCATGCTTTGATTTGGGAAAAGTCAATAACCAAATTCTGCAAATTTTAGAAGAGGACTATGACTCAATATTGTTTTAAAAATACTTTTGACAGTTCGTTTAATTTAAAATATGCTTTTTTATCGTCTAAAATCCATTTAAAAACGATTTTAAATGACAAAATTGTATAAAAATCCGAAATTTCCGGACTTTCTTAGGGCGATAGCCGTGGCATCGGACGAATTTGTCGTGGATTTTGACGCGAAAATTCATTTTAAATTCAACCGTGGCCAGCACGACTGTGGAACTGAACCTCTCAGGGTACTGTCGGGTAGGCGCAGTGCCCGACACTCCAACTTTTCGATTTCCGTAGAGATGACTAGCTGGTAGTGAATAAGCTGTGCTTCTGCTTTAACACTATGGCTAAGCTTCTTATGAATATTGGGATTCTTGTTCCCTTCTTTGGTGCGTAGGTTCCGCCTCCGGCTTCCTGATTAGTCTTTGAGCTGTCGGTGTACCAGACCACCTCTACTCTTTCTCCAATCTTCTTTTTCTGATATTTTTTAAAAGTGTATATGGTCATGTCTAGCATACAGTCTATCCTAATTTTTTTAAAGAGATCTATTGTCGACCCCATGGCTTCTTCTTATTGAGGTCTTACCTTGTATCAGTCGATGGGCTGCCAAACTGGCTTGCTTAGACGCGCAGCATGATAGTATAGGTCTAGAGCCGCTGTGAAAGTGATGTTTAGGCATGCAGGTTAATAGCCGTCTCGCTCCCACATGCCTGATCTTTGTTCACCAAGTCGCTACTCTGTATATTATCACTACTGCCCTTGCGGGCAACCAAAGAATTATTTTTAGGTTCAAAACCCAATTTTTTCCGCACATTATTCTACACCTTTCTAGTGCTATTGTTGCTTTCTTTGTGGCTTTCTGAATATGTGGATTTCATGTCATCCTTTGGTCAACGATGATTCCCAGATATGTTAGTTCTGTTGAAAAGCCGATTTCTTGAACAGTAATGGTTTGAGTTTTTTTAGCACTCTCAAGTGGAAACAACATCTGTTGTGTTTCACGGATTAACTGCCAGCTGTTCTTTGATCTTTCTCCAAGAAGGTGGGACATTTTTCAAGCACTGAGTAACCTAAATAATGGATCCTTCCTAGAGAGAAAACTCCTCTCTGGGAGCATCATCTACCCACTTTTGCCTTAAGAGCAGCTTTTCGTGAGGAGGATATTATGATCCTGGCTCGCCTGCACCCCTGGTTTATGTCGGTTAGTATGTATCTGCCTTCTCTCCTGCGCCCCCTTTATGGAATGGATTGAAGCATGATGATGAAGAAGTTCTTATGATGAAAACCTCAAGTGCGTTGCTTATGGTGGGAATCATCAGCTAATCTTCATAAGGTTTTAGGCATGAATGATGAAAGACTTATGGGTCGGTATGACTTTGGCAAGTAGTCCGATATTCTGCCTACTTTTGGCAAATATATAACCTTCACCTGGTGCCACACGCTAGATATAAATCTCCAGGTTTAACAGCCTTTAAAAATTTTCCTCAGGTATATTATCAGTAGGCACTGTTTATTTAGCAGCAAGCTGCAATATATGATAGATGCTATCCAGTCCTGGTGATTTGAATGGTTTAAATTAGATCACCGCCTGAAAGCCCAGGCCTTAACTTCACTAAGCATTTGTGTTGAGTAGAGAGTCAGCACGGAAACTAACCACCTCACTCACTTTGGTTCAGTTAGGGTTTAGGGTTAGCATATTATGATATTATTGACCAGATTTCTGATACTGTCTTTAAAAAGTTTGAATTAAAAGGGATTGTTTTATTAAAGGGTTTAACTATAATATTGCATTAGTTTTTGTTTATCTGGGAATGAATCATGACCTACATTTTTAAAGGAATTCATAAAAATGTCATTAGAAACAGTTCCGTTTTCCCGATTTTATACCAGTGTGTCAGTTTTGAACTGTGTACTATAACTAGATTCTTATCAGTTTTGATTTTTTTTAAATATTTGACATAAATTCAGTTTAATCCAACCCAAATAAAAATACTTTTATCAAATTTAACTTGTTCTTTCGAAATTTTGCTTGAAATATTTATTCCTCTTTTTAGAAAAATTGTAGTTGTAGAAATAAATAGCAAAAATAAAAGCTTTTTAAATTATATAAAGCATGCAGTTTTTAAAAACTAAATAGCTGTTTTAGTATAAAATTTAGAAACTATTCTATTTTAATGTTTTTGTTTATCTATTTCTACTACTATTAAGTAAATAGAAAATACACACTTTTTTATAAACTGCTAAACTTAGGTCAACTTTGCGTCAGCAATATTTGTAAGATCCCTAAGTTTAATTTGATAAAATTGATTATTTTTATACTTTTTAAAAATTAAAAATTCGTTGTGTCATGATTTTCGTTGTGATTTTTATAGTGGTTGTTAGTATGCGCATTTTAATAATAGACGGATTTGGAAATTCTACTTATCTGGTGTTTTTTTGAAATAAATGAGGTAAATTCAGAGTTACAAATAATGTTAAAATATTTATAAAGGAATTGTTGAATAATACAGAATACTCATATTAATGTCACCAATTAAAATAGATATATTCTCTATTATTCCTTAATTATTAATTTTACTTAAAAATGCATTAAATTTTATTGGACTAGAGGATCGTGTGGTGCATGATATCAGATACGAATGTTGTTATTTTACTTCTCTCGAGTTTTTTTTTAAATATGAGGTAAATTCAAAGTCACAAGTATGTAGTGTTAAAATATTCATTAGGAATTGTCGAATAAGACAATTCTGTTTTTCAATCATGATTTTAACTCCTGAAATAAAGTGGTAAGGCAAGTGCATTTTTTGGAGAATAAGTCGATAATTTCGGTTGGTTTACCGAAATCTGACAAATTTAGTCTGGTTATGAGGAGCTTTTTTGGGTTATGAATTTTTATCGTGGTTGCTACTATGTGCATTTTAATACATCGACAAATTTGGATTGAATTTTTATTTATAATTCTCCTTGCTAAGTTTTCTCCAACCGTTGAGTAATAATCGATGGCAGAGATTGATGGCAGTTTCATCTTTTGATATTTCACTATTAAATTTAATTTTATTTGTTTTATTATATTCTTCATTACATATGTTGTTAATATATTGCCAAAGCTCTTTTGTAGACCGACAATTTTCTTTTTAATTTGTTATTTATAAAATCTTATTTTTCCTTGTTTTATAATAATTATTGATGTTAGTCGATTTTTAACTGTTTATAATAATAATTTAATAATGCTTCACTATTTTCAATGTTTTCAGCTATTGTTTATATATTTAATTCTTTTAAATAATTGAATTTAGTAAACCATCAAATCTTCTCTTTTTATTTCTTGTTGAACGGTTTTATTTAAAAAGTTTGCTTTTTGTCAGAGCCTTTTAATTTATAAAAAAAATTCCACTGAATATCTTTGAATTTCTAGTGTGATTATTTTTTGGGCTCTATAAGTTGATTGTTGTATAGTTTAAAGATTTTTTAGTTTGTTTAGATTATATTTCCTAAATTATGAAGAAGTATTATTGAATAATGGTCATTAATTTAAGATTCATAAATAATGATGAGATTTCTTGTGATTTTTATAAAAATGTAGTGAGATAAGAATGTTGCTATTTTACTTACTTCTCTGGTGTTTTTTTTTTAAATAAATGAGGTAAATCCATAGCTACAAATAGTGTTAAAATATTCATTAGAAACTGTCGAATAAGACAGAATACTAATATTAATGTAGATATGTTCTATATTGTTGTGGAGGATTCATGTTTACCTTACAATTTCTTGCCTTTGGCTCCACCAGTAGTTTCAATTTTAGATAAAGTAGAGCCAGTGGCGGATTTACCCTAAGGCCCGGTAGGCCCGGGCCTAGGGCGGCCAGATTTAGGGGCGGCCCTAATCGTGTCAAAAATAGTATATTACTTACCTAGGCCAGTAAAGTAAAAATGTCTCAGATTACATGTAATTGTCGGCCGAAGCAAAGCTGAGGTCAACAAACATGTGATCTGAGGCTTTCTTATTTACTGGCCAAGGTGTGTATACCATATAAAAGTTGGCAATACAGTAATTTCATTATGTAATCGCAATTATTTTGTTGAAGCCAGATACGAATGCAAACGTGTGATCGACGAAACCAAGGACAAACACAATTAAAGGATCAGGAATAAACTTTTGCAATGCCCCAGTGGCTCCAGGAATTTCTGGTCGGTAGCAAAGGCAGTCAGTAACAACTTTACAAAAACGTCTCTCCTACCTTTGACGGACGAACGTGGCATCACGGCGACTACAGCCAAGGAAAAAGCAAACAAGCTCGCCAAAATGTTCTACTCGCCATCGTACTCTACCTTAGACCTCCCCCAAGGCAAGACTCTCCCCACCATATCGAACATCAACGCTACCATGGCAGAAGTCAAGTTTCATCATCGTGATAATCGCTAAATCCTTATAGAACTAGATACACAAAAGGCATCAGGACGGGACGGAATACCTGCCATCGTGCTAAAGAACTGCGCCAACGAACTAACACCCGTTTTTCCAGGCTTTTTTCTCTGTCTTACGGAAAAGGGATTTACCCATTCTCTTGGAAAGTCACTAGAGTGCAACCTGTTCCAAAAAAGGCAAGAAAACCACGCCCTCAAACTATCGCCCAATTGTCTTGCTTCCAATAATCTCCAAAGTCATGGAACGTGTAGTCAATCAGCAACTACTCAAGTACCTCGAGAACATCAGAATAATCAGCGATAATCAATACGGCTTTCGCAAAGAGAGATCGACAGGAGATATATTGGCCTATGTCACTCATATATGGAGAAGGGCAATTGAGGACTACGGAGACTCTGGAGCGATTGCGTTGAATATTTCAAAGGCGTTCGGCAGAGTTTGGCATGACGGACTGCTCAACAAACTGCCGTCTTTCGGACTGCCAGCCTCTCTCTGCAGGTGGCTAGCCAGTTTCCTTAAGAACCGATCTCTGCACGTTGCAGTTGATGGACATACCTCAGACACATTCACCATCAACGTGGGCGTGCCTCAGGGCGCAAAACTTTCACCAACTCTATTCCTTATCTATATTAATGATCTGCTGATCTAAACGAATAGTCCTGTTTACAGTTTTGCAGATGACAGTACCCTTGTCTCCCACTTTAGATCAGAAAAACCCTTACCAGCGACTGAGATTCATCACCGCAGATTACGGCAAAAAATCAAGACCTGGATAAAGTTCAAACTTGGGGCGAACGAAATTTGGTCCAGTTCAATGCAGCAAAGACCCAAGCAGCAACGTTTACCAAGAGGGCCAATACAGCGGGCCCTGACATTGTTATGGCGGGATCGACCATTTCTTCGACCTCGTCAATCGGACTGCTGGGTGTCTCGGTCAACAGCACTATGTCCTGGCATGACCACGTTGCTAACATCGCAAAATCAACCTCTCAGAAGCTTACTGCGCTATTTCGCAACAAAAAACTCTATACACCGCAGCAGTTTTCTTTTGTTCTACAAAGCGCAAATAAGACCGAGCTTAGAATATTGCTCACATATCTGGGGTGCCGCACCAAAGCACACCCTAAAGCTGCTGGATTCCATTCAGAAGAGAACTGTGCGTCTCGTCGGCGACCCAGAGTTGACCCGAAATCTGGATAGTCTGGAACACCACTGACATGTGGCTGAGATGTCTCTGTTTTACATATACTTTCACGGCAGATGTTCCCAGGTTTGGCCCGCCTCATCCCGCCCCTGGCAACTCCTGTCAGACGGTCACGACAGACGGCAAGAGCGCACCGGTTCGTCCTACAACTGGAAACACCTAGAACATCGCTTTACAAGAACTCCTTTGTCTGGCGCACTGCATCACTGTGGAACTCACTCCCAGGACATCTGTTTTCCACTAATTACAACCTACAACTATTCAAGAACCGTGTCAATCAACATCTTCGCACACACACCGCTCGTCGAGCGCCATAGGATTTCCCTGTGTGTGCTATTGCCCTAAAAAAAAACAAAAAAAGTCTATATGATGGATGCTGAGAAAGGAGCGGCTGATAGCTTGGGGCCTAGGGCGGCCGAGACTGCAAATCCGTCACTGAGTAGAGCCTCTTCGGCTCTGGCTTCAAAATAAAAAATAAATCGGCTGCGCTCGAGAATGTCGAAGTGACGTTTTTTTTTGCAAGTTCGCGACCCTGCTACGTCATTAGGTCACGCTCAAATCGTCATATTTTTGACTTAACTGCATTTCAGCATGTAATTATTCCACCATACCTTGATATGACACGCTCGGGTTTGTCGAAGAAATCCCCTATTCGGCTCCCCTACTATGAATGTACGCAGATAAGAATGTTGCCATTTTACTGGTGTTTTTTTAAAATAAATGAGGAAAATCCATAGTCACAAATAATGTTAAAATATTCATTAGGAGTTGTCGAATAAGACAGAATACTAATATGAGGACATGCTGATGGTCATGTATGATATTAATTATTTAATATTTATTAACAAATATATTAATATGTTCTATATTTAAAATTATATGAGCATACATTTGAAAATTGCATTCTATTGCATAACTATTTTTGAAAACCTGAACAAGTTATTTCTCTTATACCAATATTATATAAGTATTTTAGTATAGTTATGTTATATATGCTGTGGTATAGTCGTATAGTATCAAAATCCATTTTATATTGAATATTTATTATAACATCAGCTGCTATCAAAATAATGCTGATTTGAAAAGTATTTTTTTGTAGATAATTTAGTTTTATTATTCATAGCCTTTCTTAAAATATTGATGAAAATCTGGCTGGAATTTGGTACTTAGATTGCTGCTAATTCACGAACTTGCTGTATTTTGATCGTTTAGGATCAGATCAATTTAAAATACACTACTTTATGATATTCTGGGTATACAACTGCAGAAGAATCCAATATTCTGGAGTTAAAATGGATATTTATTAATAATTAATCAATTTTCGTGTCAAAATCGTTTACAATGTTCATTAGGCCCCAAGTAACATCTTCTAACATTTCCGCTGCAAAAAGTTCTATGGAAAAGGCGTGCTCCACCTTAGCATCCGGTTGCAATCTCCTGGAGCCGCTCAACCGAAACATTTCCATAGAGTTGCTCACGGACTTGTAGAGAGAGTCGACATGTTTTGTGGCTGATTTGACGTAATAGTTCAGGTCCCAATTACCGGTTTTGTTTTTCTTTTTGGTTGTTTTTTTCGACGAAGACTGAGGCATTCTGGGCAGTAAGTCTAACAGGGCATCCCAAGCGTCTTGCAGGAAATCTGTTACGGTTTTGACGTAAGTTGATATGGAAGTCGCGGCACTTGTAGCTTTTTTCTTCTTTGCTTCTAGAGACTGAAAAGTGAAAAGTAGATTGCGTAATTAAAAATAAATTGTGTATTTAAGGTATGAACATACAAACAGGTAAATTTGTTTTTCAAATATTACACTATGTTTTGAAACAGTCAAGTTCTAAAATAATAAAATTCGCCCACAAAATTTGACTACACTCAGTATTATAAAAAAACGTTAAAAACACACTTTTATATGCATCTAAAACCTTCGAAAAGCAGGTAAAAGGGGCTAGTGCGCTTATTTACATCCCTTTTTAATACATTTTTCTAATGTGTGAGATCGGAATTTTAATAGTTTCTTGTTGCACCCACACATCAAATGGGGACTTTTTTTTATATAAAAAAGCCGCAGCAAGAAACAAAGAGGAGTCTTTCAAATTCACTCGTTTTGGCTAGAGACTGGTTTTATTCCACTCTCTACAGCTTGAGACTGGTTTTCCCTTCAAATTTCCACATATTTTCTAATTCGCTCATTTTAGCTAGATACTCGTCCGATTCCCCTCGCCAAAATTTGAGACTGGGTCCCCCAATCAAATTTCCACATACTCTGACATACACTCGCTTCAGCTGCAGTTTGTATAGTTTCTCAATTATTCGAGAAAGTGAGTATCTCACTAATTTTCCTGAGCCAGATGAAATTAAGAACAAACCCTAAAACCCCAGCCACAGGCGCAAGTGCCATTTTCATTAGGTTTCAGGTTGGGAGGTGATTGTGACCAAATATGTTCAAGTAAACGTTAACCCTCTTGGGCTAATGTGGTGGTAAGATCCTTAAAGAATAGAAAACACAACAAAGGATACAATGGTCTTATGGGACACCACGAAAACAGCCTACGGGACACGAAAAGACTTCTTCGGGACAAGCCCCCACAAGAACCTTGTGACGTAATCTCAGTGGGGGTATCAGGGTCCTATGGGACACCAAGAGAGCCTACGGTACACGAAAAGACTCTTTCGGGACAAGTCCCCCACAAGAACCTTGTGACGTAATCTCCGTGGAGGTATCTTAAATTTTACATATATTATATACGTAAATAATTAAAAAAGATTTTGTTAAAATTCCATTCACTTCTTATACAGTGTTAAACTTAGTCCCCACCATATGAGATTTTTTTGATTTGAGTCTAATTTAAGGCTAGCAGCAAAAAGATATTTCAAAATTGGTACTAATTGTCGGATTTTTGAAAAATGTTACAGGACAAAGTGGTTTTTTTGCAATTCTAACTTTGTGTTCAAAATGTGACCAGCCTACTGGTGAACTGCTGTAATGTGACTAGAATATTTTATTTTATATAAAATCGCACAAAAATCCTATTAGGTTAGGTAATTTTTTTTTTCTATTATTATTTTTACTACACTAAATTACACATTTTAAAGCAATGCTGTGAATACCGTGGTAGTGGCAGCAACGAATTTTGCTATCTTGGCGAGCTCGGCGATTGGAGCAGTTTATAGGCCCCTTTTACCCAGTAACGCTGTTCAGTGTTTTCGTCTAGTGTGGTGAGTTAAGCATTGGTTTTTGGCTTAAGTGATTTAGCTTATTAGTTTGATTGATTCTTGGTTTCCTTGGATTTTCTGTTTTTCTGGTAGATTTGCATATTAGTTGAGAATCTCCAATAATGAATAATACAGGGGGGGCGCCCCCCCCCCTTATATTGAGAATAAGTTACAAAAAATTAATGTTGAGATGGTAGAGCATAATATTGAAGAAGTAAAAAAGGCAACGGAGTCAAATTCCATAGATAACAAAAAACCAGTTTTTTATTCAAAGAACGACTATGGCCCGTTCGTAGTATATTTAGAATCGACTGATACGGTTGGATTTAATATTGGAAAATTCAATAATATAAAAATTGCTAGGGATATTTTTAATTTGAATTTGACTGATGTAAAAAAAATTAATAATAAAGGTTTAAACAGAATTTCTATTGAATTTATAAATTTTGAAACTGCCAATAATTTTGTCAATAATAAGGTACAGGGGTATAAAATTTTTATACCCTACAATTTTGTAACTTGTAAAGGAATAGTGAGGCAAATCGACTCTGATATTAAAGAGGAGGAACTTTTGAAATGCTGTCGGGCTAATGAGGGGATTGAGATTCTTAACATTAAACGGTTGAATAGAAAAATTATTAATAATAATGTCACCACATATGAACCAACCGGGACGGTGCTTTTTACTTTCAAGGGAATTATGATGCCAAAATCGATTAACTTTTATAGACTGGAAAGGCCAGTTACGGTATATATTCCGCCGGTTACTCAGTGTTATCGCTGCCTCCGCTGTGGACATACTAAGAATAACTGCAAAGGCAAAGAAAAATGCTTTAATTGCGGAGAGGAGAAACATCTAGAAGAAGGTGAAGATAATTTTTCATGTGCAACTCAATGCTTCTATTGTAAGGAAGAACATAAATCAATATCAAAGAAATGCCCAGAGTGCAGTAGACAAAAAAATATTAAGGAACTTATGGCCCTCGAAAACCTCACATTTTATGATGCGAATGAGGCGTGTAAAAGAACATATAAACAAAGAGGAGAGTTTTTCATTAAGAGTAATGATTTCCCAGAAATTAAGAGGAGAATGAGGGATGAAAGCAGTCAGAATAATAGACAAGATTTACTTCACCCGACTGAAAGAAGAACTCAGTATTTTCAAAATAATCCAATAAAAAGATCATATCAGGAGGCTTTACCAAATAATGTAAGTAAGAAGAGAATTATACAGAAGGGCTACAATAAAAAAGAGCATGAGGAAAATTTGTATTTCCCAAATGCCAGACCAGCAAAGCAAGACAACACAGATATAGCGTCGACATCTACCCAAAGATCTTCACATCAGCAATTGAACAATTCAACGCAGCCTAATAGTGCACTTCAAAATAATAACCGTTGGTCTCAATCCTCTGATGATAACAGTGAATTGAGTAATTGCAATTATCGATATATTGTTCTCTTACTTGAATCCAGGTACTAATATGGACCTGGATCAAGAGTCCGATTCTTAACTGTATCTGACATCTTTTCAAAAGTTGAAATCTAAATGTTCCCTTCCCTTAGTAGTATACTAAAATATATCAACAATAAACCCCATATTCAATCTGAAAATTATTCAATGGAACATACGTAGTATTAACTCGAATAGAGATAACTTAATTGCATTAGTACATAGGGAGTCTCCTGATATTATTTTCATAAATGAAACCTGGCTAAAGACAAATTTTAATTTTACTTTAAAATCATACAGTATAGTCAGACAAGATAGAGCAGAGGGATATGGTGGAGTGGCAACGTGTGTTAAAAAGAATATTGCTTTTGATAATATAAAGAATCATAATTCAGAGACTACTCAATTCATTGTTATTAAAATAGCTGATATTTATTTCATTAATATTTATGTAAACTCAGATAAGAACATTACCCCTAACCTTTTGGAAGAATTATTACAAGGCTTGATCCCAAATAAAGTGGTCATTATGGGAGATTTTAATTTCCATCACCCCCTATGGGATAGCTCTCCGACCAATAGAGGAGGAAAAATAATTTCAGATTTTATCTTCGATAAAGATATGGTTATTATGAATGATGGCTCTGTTACACTTGTTCAGAATCCAAATTTTAACTCCAGTGCACTTGATTTAACAATAGTCAGCAACTCGTTAGCTAACAACTCCTACTGGAAAGTTATTCATGACTGTGGTAACAGTAATCATTATCCTACATACTTAGAGCTGAATATGGCAAATAGTTGTAATTTGACGAAAACGTTTGCAGGAACTTATACGATAAGAAATGTCAATAAAGCTAATTGGCAACTTTATAGGGAAAAAATAAGTTTGCAATTAAGTGAAAGGGATGGTAACTTGGACTATGACAACTTAATGGATATCATGAATCAAGCAGCTGAGGATTCAATTCCCCTCAAAGAATGTGGTTCGCTACAGAAAATAGGAAATCCGTGGTGGGACCAGGACTGTTCCGGGTGGATTAAGGAAAGGAAAAACTACATTTCCAATTTCAATAATTATCCAACTTTAGAAAATTATATAAAAGTTAAGAAAAGCATAGCAGTCACAAGGAGAAAACTCCAAGCAAGGAAAAAAGAAAAATTCAAATCATTTTGTGAAACCCTGAATAGAGAATCTAGTATCAAGTATGTTTGGAACAAAATTAAAAAATTTGCAAAAAACAATGCAAATCCTCTAACTGCCCTATTTCGGATGAAATGAAACAAAAAATTCTTAATAGAATGTCAAGTATACACATTGACCCTAATTTTACGTTGTTGCAAACAATGATGGTACAGCACCCTTTACTATTCAAGAACTAAATAACGCATTACAAACTAAAAAAATATCAGCCCCAGGCATGGATGACATGTCGTATCCTATGTATAAAAACTTGCCTTGGAGCGCAAAACTTGCTCTACTTAACTGGTATAATAAATGTTTCGCTGAAGGTTTGATACCAGATTCATGGAAAAAAATATAATATAATCACTTTTTAAAACCAAATAAAGACCCATCTATCCCCACTAGTTATAGACCTATAGTTTTATCATCATGTGGTTGTAAAATACTGGAAATTATGATTAAGAACAGAATCGAATGGCTCTTGGAAAATAGATCTACTTTTCCAAATGAGCAATCAGGTTTTCGGAAGGGAAGAGGTATATACGATAATGTACCTTATCTCTCTTCATATATTTTTGAGGCCTTTTGTTCTTCAGAGTCAGTGATAGCAGTCTTTTTAGATATTAAGTCGGCGTACGACCATGTTAATTTGTATAAACTATATGATAAATTAAATAATCTAGAGGTTCCTAAAGAAATGAATAACCTCATATACAAGCTTATGAAAAATAGAGTATTATACACTAGGAAAATAGATGGTTCCTTTTTAGGGCCGGTTTTGGCTACAAAGGGCCTGCCACAAGGTTCTCCATTAAGCACCATACTTTTCAACATTTACATATTGGAACTGTTTAAGCTAGATACTGTTAAATTGATTGGTTATGCAGATGACTTGGTCATTTTTATAAAAGGGGTGAATCTAAATACTCTGGTTAATAAGATAAATAGACCCTTAGAAATGATTAACATGGTATTAGGAAATAATGAGTTGTATCTCTCTGTTGAAAAGTGTGAAGCAATATGGTTCACTAAGGGTAGAAGAAGGTTCCAACCACCAGTAATTCACTTCGAGAATTTTTATATTAATTATAAACCACAGGATAAATATTTGGGGGTTATTTTTCAAGAGCACTTAAAGTGGGACTTGCATATTGAAAATATAATCAACAAAGCAAAAAAATAGCTAAATGTTCTGAGGGCGGTTTGTAGGGTGTGGTGGGGAGCTAACCCATGCACGCTGCTGATCATCTTTGGTGCATTGGTTAGATCCCATTTAGATTTTGGTTCTTTTGTGATAAAGCCAGCAAATCAAAAGTGTCTAAGGAAATTGGATTCAGTATATTTTGAGGGCATACGAATTTGTCTGGGTTGCATGAAATCCACCCCTGGGGGCAGCTCTTTTGGCGGAAGCATCAATGCCTGATCTAGAACATAGAAGAAAGATTCTGGCAAGTAAGTTTATTGCAAAACTTATAACGCTAGAAAACCACCCAATATTACAAATAATACATAATATTCGGAGAAAAACAATAATTGCTCCAAGTTATTTAAATAAAAAAAGGATGCCTTATCTGGTATCTGCCTGGGAAGACTTTTTACCTCATTTTAAGAAAATATATAAAAGTATTAATTTCCCATGCTATGAAATCAATTTTAATATATTAAATAATCCTATAAAAGTTTTAGATTGTCAAATTTAAAAGAAGGATTGCATGATAAAAGAACAATTCAAATCTGCAACTGGTAAAAAAAAATAATAGAATATGGAATTTGCATTCCTGACATAAATTATAGATTTTCATCTAGATTATCAGACTATATTAGTATTTGTAAGGCTGAGACAATAGCAATATATGATGCCGTGAAAGTGGCAATACAGAAGCACTTGAGCAAGGTTATTATTTTTTCTGACTCTGACAGCGCGATCAAAAAAATTAATAAATATTTAATGATAGCCTCTGCAGATCACTGGACGCTTAGAACAAAAAGGTTGATTTCACTTGCTAATACAAACGGATTTGATATACGAATTGCGTGGATTCCAGGGCACTCCAATATTCCTGGAAATGTGGAGGCAGACATGTTGGCTAAAGTAGGTAAAGACTTAAATATTCCCAAAATTATGGAATTGGATTCAATAGAAATCTTTAATACGATTAAGTATGACATATTCATTTTAAAGAAAGTTGGAAAGCAACAGTGCATAATAAAAAATATCAATATCATAAAATACAAATGGTTTTCCCAAATAAGAGATGGTTCGCTGGCTTAAAGGTTAGAGATAGAAGGCATATCACTACTATAATTAGGATGCGTACGGGCCATTGTCTAACTGAAGAGCATTTGTATAAAATAAAAATAAAAGAGGATCCCTGTTGTGAATGTGGCTCCATTGAGGATTTGAATCATATATTTTTAGAGTGTCCAATTAATTTCATCCTAGTCTTGATTTGTATAGGGAGTTCATTAGAATGAAGTTTTCTACGCCAATATCAATGCACTCAGTTTTGTCCAAACCAACCGAAGAATCAATCAAAGTAGTTATGTCGTTTCTGAGTGTCAATAAAATAAAATTATAATGCTCAACTGTCGACACATAAATGTTGTTGTCCTTTTCAGATCCCCACTGGAATTGTTTGTTCTTGTGACGTTTACCCACTGTACCTTTGTTGTGTTCGTTAGTACTAATTGTGGCCATATTTTAGCAGCAAAAGTTTAGAGTAATGTTCACAGCACTTGTGTAATAGTCCACAGTTACAGCTAAAAGTAACTGAGAAGTAGTTTGTGTTATAGCGAAAGTCGTTGGCCCCGATATGGTCTAGAGCCAGTCAACATCGCGGTCACCCCCGAATTGTGCTGGCAATTGCCTAGAAGCAAAGCCATTAACCAAGCAAGCAAGCATATTTTAAAGCTAGAATGCTTGTAAAGAACGGGAAGAGGTACGGGGTCGAAATTTTTATGGTAGGTGCGCCCCATGGGGGGCCACCTTACACCATACGGGGGGACCGGGACTCTAATTTAAGGGGGGATTCTGGGGGGAAAACCGTTTTTCGCCAGCGTTGCCAAAGAAAAATTTAAAATTGTATCAGATTTGAACTGAAATTGTACCAAATTCAGCATTTTTGTACAGAATTCATATTATAAGAGTTTTAAATATTTTTTACTACTTTTTCAAATTTACGGTCATTACCATATAGTAGGCTATAACTTTTTCTTTGACCGGAAAACCAGAAGTTGCAATAATTGCAAAGCGAAACACATTTCAACCAAGGCGGGCATATACAACCAGCGGAATAATAATGAGAGTATGTCATAACTCTACTGTACAACTATAGTTGTAGTATACTAGCATTATAATTTATGCTTCTGTGTGGATCGTATCGATTTTAGACGAAGAAAGCTGTTCGAGAAGCGATAGATAAGGTTCGCCCTCGCCCTCTCCTGTGTATGAAATAGTATATTACAAAACGAGAATGGCAAGTAGCTTCGGCAAAACCCATCAAATATTTTATTGGCAATTTTCCAGAAAAGACATGGCTAGTGGCATCTTAAATGAATTGTTCTTTGGCCGATAGCCCCCAGCCGAAAGAATACAATGTTTTCAATTGTGCGTATCCAAAGGATGCCATTGTTTTTAATATTGTTGTTACTCCTGGCTTGCGAACCACAGTCACTTGTTCTCCACCTATTTCATAGCGAATTTCATCGAACAGAAAAGCGAGGGCATTATTAGACAAGTAACACGGTTTTGTGGCATCACTTGGTGTAAATGTACCTTCAATGTAAATATAACTTTCTGATATATCCAAAATTAGGTCTTGAAAGTGTACGGGTATGCGAATTTCATCGGAATTTCTAAATGTCGGAGATCCATATGGTTTGTAAGTATGCTCTTGAAAACTTACTATTGAGTTGTCAAGAACAGGTTCGCCGAAAACTTCAATCTTTTCACTTGAAGACAACAACATACCCTCAATATTCGACCCAAGGATTACAGGAACTTCTGGTCATCTCTACTAATATTATGTCCAGTCGATTTGACATCTGAGCTAAGAGTGATTCGTCGTGGATTATTTATTTTATTTTTATTTAGAATCTTGATAGATTTTGGTTCAACCCATTTTGAAAACTATATGGAAGTTTCCTCAATTCTAGTTTATTACAAACTAGAAAGATTACTGCACGAGGACTCTAATCGAACGAATTTGTAATAAGCAAATTATCATTCAAGTAGTGTACTATACTTTTTCTACGACTGTTTTTAAAATGCCGGATGGTGTGACGTTGTTTAAGTTTTAGTATTTTTTTCTTGATCTCGACCATGAAATATTTAGCAGATACCGCAATAAGTAAAATGTACCAGATTTTTCAAAAATGTACAGATTGTTACAGATTGTACCAGGTCTGTATAATTGTACCATCTCTGGCAACGCTGTTTTTCGCCCGTATCTGCAACTAAGGCTAGGATCGAAATTCTGACAAACTATGACCCCGCTTGTTGAAGTTTTCACTTCTACCGTGTGGACACACACAAATTTTTATAGTGAAAACTTCTTTAGGCGCGTTTTGCGTTTTTTTTGTGGGGGCGAATGAGACCGAGCCGTCACGCTCAAATATGTAACGTCACGCGTCACGCTCCTACTGGCATGTTCCCGTATAGGTAGAGGGCCGAAATTTTCAGGAGATATAGCCGGGTTAAAAAGAAGATCCTGGACGAAAACGGTATCCCCTTAAGCACACACACAATTTTTTTTTTCTTATTTCGTTTTATAGTACTTTTATAAACTCTCCGAACATTTTTTTACGTTTATTTCATTTTCCCCATTTTTTCAAGAATTTTTTTTTTCATAAAGCATTTTTTCTTCCGATTTTTGTCATCCCCGACCTACTAACTTTCCGAACACTTGTTTTTTACGTTTTTTTCAATTTTTACGAAAATTTCTGGGTATCCGGGGATACTGTGTGGGGTGGGGGGTTGATTACCCCCCCCCCCCCCCCTGATGCCCCCGGGGTCCCACTTGTCAGATTTCCGATCCGAGGCTCCGTTGCAGGGGTATCGGAAAAAACGGTTTTGTCCCCAGAATCCCCTTTTTAATTAGAGCCCCGTTCCCCCCATATGGTCAAAAGCAACCCCCATGAGGCGCATGTACCATAAAAATTTCGACCCCGTAGCTCTCCCTGTTATTTATTTTAGTTTTTTCTTCTCCCCCCTCTCCTAGCCGAATGGTGGGGGGTCCGGGGTCGAGTTTTCGTCCAGGATCCTCATTTTACCCCGGCTACATGTCCTGAAAATTTCGCTATACTGGAAAATGCTTAATTAAAGGCGTGTTTCACTTTGATAAGCATTTTGTCTGACTTGACCCTCGCTAAAGAAGTTTCATTTCACTTAAAAAAAAACATTTCATAGAATTTTCTTCAAGTAAAGATAAATGCGAGATGATTATTCATCGAAAATTACAACTTTACAAGATCGACCAGTACTTCCCTTTCAAGCAACCGCCTTCAATAAGTTGGACACAAAAACCTGCTTCCCCAAATGATTCACTTTTGTCATCAACAGGATCAATTCGACCAGTGCGACCTAATAATGAATATACATTTTTTTGTCGTAAATGAATATTTAGACTTTCCCTAAAGCAAATAAAATAATATAGAATGTCTTTATATGTCGATTTTTCCTTTTGCCGATATTTTGTTATTGTCATGCAATAAATTATAATTTACTTTGCAAAATAACATTTTTATAATGCGTACCTTAAAGAGCTGTTCTTCGAGAATACTGCCGCAAATTTGACTTTTTTGAATGTTGCCTCGAATTATCTCTTATATGTAATAGAAACTTTACCTGCTCCTTCTAATAAGTTGGAAAAACACTGGTTTTCCCTTTCATTCAGGAAAGAGGGTCTGTTATTTACCAAATCTTTTTCCTGAGCGGAAAATATCGTTTATGTAATATCTCTTCTTTTTTTAAACAACAAAATATTAAATTTGATGTGATTTTTGTTTACAAAGAAAAACACGTTTGAAAACTTATTGTGATAATTATTAAGTCAGATCTAGAAATTTGACATGTGAAATGAACATCAACTAACTTTCGCCCGAAATCGGGGACAGATTTTCGGCCTATCTCTGCAGTGCCACTCTGGCCGAGGTTTTAGTTAAGTCATTAAAAAATCTCCATTTGATGCGTATTTTTTATGACACTTAAACAGTGTTTGAAAAGAGAAACAGTATTTTCGTTTTTTTGTGAAGACCTTGCGATACATGTTTAGAACATATAGAAAAATGACAATTTTGAATAAATAAGAATTAGGTAAAATACTCTTAGGGTCACTAATTAAGTCGATTAAACCCTCGTTAAATTAATCAGCGTTTTAAATGTTTCAATATCCGTATGACATTAATAATAATAATATATGTGTGATATTCAGAACACTGATTAATTTAGCAGTGACTAATCGGAGTTCAAAGTAGTGCCCCTTAACTTAAAATATGACAAGGCATTAATGTAGTTGATGACTTCACTCGATTTGTTTTTCGCGTCATAAAATCAATGAATTCCTTTTTTTTACCTGAAACAATAACAAAAATACAACGAAAAATCCCAGCTTGGCCAACATCCTTGTCATTTCACTTTATTTCGCTTGCGAGTCGATAATTTCGCTTAATGATGCCGCCAACTTTTCACTGAACACTTACGCACATACTGCCACGAAAACCGTGTAAAGTGAAAACGTAAATCGACCCGAGAAAATTATATTACAAAAAAAACACTAAATTCGTGGAGATTTTGCCATGCGATCATTTTTGCGTTTTAACTGAACCAGACTAAACTTTATACTACTTGTATCACTGTGCCCAAAATAAAGATAAGCTAAACCTTTTGGATTCCACCGCCTAAAAACAATTCGAAAGGCTTCCAGGTTAAACATGATATTGTGTTACAAGCTGGGACTAGAACTTCAAAGGGTTTTTGAAAATTCACTGATATCCAGAGTGTTCCAGTTAAATAAAATTAACTCTTGCCATCTTATTATTTTTAAATTTCTTTCTCTGAGTTGAATAGGGGAGGGGGATGGTTAATTTCCCCTTGTCTCCCTTTAATTTGAATTTTATTGCTCAGAATTCTGCAATACCAAAGGTCTCTCTAAAATTTATAAATGCCATTCAGTTGTTCTTGGAAATGATTTTCATAAATCGCATTCATTGGTGATGCGCCCAATTCTTAGACAAGTACCATTTTCTGAGGCTTAATTTACGTAGCTCTTTTTAACGCAAATTATGGTACGTGCATAAACGACCTCGTCAGTAAATCCACAGAATTCGATAAAATAACTGTTATTTCGTTTAAATGACGATCGAAAAATGGGCACCAGATGTGAAACGCAGACTACTTAGGAGGAGCCCGCGGCATTAATGTTAATTATAATTTTTATTTATGGCCCTTGTTCGTTTAACAATATGTTAGACAGTAGTATAGGTAAGTGAATACCTTTAAAGGGGAATGGGCGAGTGCGGTATTGATATGCAAAGCGACTTTCAAATCAATCGGAATTCTTTAATAAATAATAATGAATGTTGCTGCGAGATGAGGCAGGATTTCTAGCTCAAGAGTCTCGGACTCAACTAAACTGCTCGCCCTTCGAAACGCATAGTCTAAAAATTTTAGCACAAATTTGAATCGATATATTACAAAAAGAACTCACCAAATTAATTTAATAATATGGATATCATTGCTTACAAGCGATTACTAAAACAGAGTTTTATCCACAATACCGAAACAGAATTCTTGCACTCGACGCGCGTTTCGCTAACCATGTTAGCATCATCAGGAGATGATTAAAACTGTGAGTTGTAAACATCTCCTGATGATGCTAACATGGTTAGCGAAACGCGCGTCGAGTGCAAAAATTCTGTTTCGGTATTGTGGATAAAACTCTATTTTAGTGCATGTTGCCGAAGGTTCCAAACCCCAACGTAATACAGGCGAATATTTTTGTTCCCAGCCAATCGGATCACCTCTTGACATTATAATAATTAAAGGGTCGACCGTCTGATCGATCAGGTTGTCAGGTTCCCACATTTCCTGCTCCTGTTTAATCAAATGCTGGACTGCTTTTCGCCAGTTCTCTGGTGTCGCTTCCTTAATGGCTTGATCAAACAGTAGCCACAGTTTATACCGTACTGTGTAGCGCAATACTAGTTGTTCGCCAACTGTATACTACTTTTCATAACCATAAGATCTTTTTTTTTTAATAAATGATGTTCGTTTTGAGACTCGTTTTCTTTTTTTATGTTTCTTCTCAGGGGGTAGGTTGTTTTTCCTACTAGCCGTAATTTTTTTGTGGGCGCCAGAGTTCCTAGAGACAATGCGAACTGAATATGAATAAATAAATATAAAGACAATATATCTTATATATCGGAAATCGCAATGTCTAGCAGACCTCTATCCTGCGATGAATTAAAGAGGTAAGTTAAAAACAAGTAATATATTAACTATATAATTAAATTACAAATATGATTGATGGAATTCAATGGAGTTTATCTATATATTTAAGTTACAAAAATAATTGATGAAATTATTTGAAATGGAGTTTATCTTATGAATAAATTAACTTATTTATAGTAATGAAAATTAAAATGAATGTGAAAGATTAAAAAGAATGAAATATAACAATTATTGGTCTTTACAATATTGTTACGTTTTTCCCGTGGGTTCTTAACAGAAGTACAACTTTGCTATTTTCAACTAATACTCTCTTTATTCACTACCACTGTATACAATTTAACTCACTAAACTAGTCTTATAACTTTACCACTAATATCTATTCAACACTCAATGATTAACTGCACTGAACCCTATCCGACTTAGGTCTGCTTATATATAATCTTAAATCTATCACGAATATTCGGGAAGTATTCCAAGGCCACTCTATATGATCTCGACGAGGCCATCGAGATAATTCCAGCTATCCCGTAACTTCGCGGCGGGCCGGTCGATGATTCATACAGACAGAGAAGCGAGGGGCACGGCGGGGCGGCTAGTTCTATAGGGTAGCACAAAAACGTTCGGATGGTTGTTAGTCGTGACAATATGTTTATCTTCTGATTGGCTACTTAGCTTGTCCAATTATTCTGTAACCATGCGATCGTATTGGGACCTCCACTGGAACCGTTTCTGCCTGTTTCCAAGTTAGTATCTATTGGGTATATCGAGGACTTATTTGGTTCATAAAGTATTGGTTCCCGCAGAGTGGTTCAGTACAGCAAGTGGACAAACATCTGCTGCTTGACAAGCAAGATGTTTTCTTCGCCAGTTCGGGGGTGTTGAGTTACATGCAAGAGAAAATAAACTAGTCTTAGACCAAAGTATATCGCTAATTAAATAATATGCAAGGAAATATCATGTGAACATCAGTGACAGTGTTAAACATATGAGGAAGCAGTCTACAAATTGAAAATTTATTGGTAAAAGCAGATATAATCAGAAACTTGAATTACAATGTTAAGTTGAGCAAAAATTATAAATAACTACTGTTACTCAAGATATCCTTTTCTTTACTTTAAAATATGAGATTCAAAAGAAAATAATGAAATGACGTTTACATTCAGTGACTCTCGGTAAAATTTATACAAAAGGTAACTTTAAATTTGATAATAAATAGAGAAATAGAGGTACAACCTATAACAGTGAGTCGTATGACTCAAAATAAGTAAGTACTATGACTTTACTTAGGCCCTTGGCACATATAAACGGAAACTGAGCGCAATTGCGCCTCAATTCAATTAAAGATAAAGATAATATAATCACTATCTCGCATCGAGATAGAAATTTAGATAAAAAATAAAAAAACCAGATAAATTTACATATGTGAGATTAACCTCTCATAAATGCAAAATAATGTCGGTACATCAGGACAGGGCAAATGCTAATAATTATATGCTTGATGTAACAAATAAATTGAAAATTTAATTAAATGAACCTGAAACCAGCAATGCTATGAGGGAAAATTCGGAGAAATTCTACTGAAAATTCAATTTACTACCTTTGCAGGAATATATAGAATTTACCCCGAGAATTAACCCAGATAATACTGTTCAATTTGAATGAAAATACGTAAAATAATGTGCGTGACCACTGAACGATAAAGTAATTTTGGTCTCCCTAAATTCGGACTAAGCCTCTTTCAAATTACATGAATTTGATTAATGAGAGACGCAAATATTCACCAATAAATCGGTAGTATTACCCAAAAGGTCACGACAATAATTAAAAAATATTGAAGATGTAAGCTAATTAAAAGTGGAATATAAATGCTAAATTCTTGCTTTAGTCAAATAAGACTAAGCGAATCATAAACAAATATTAATTATATATTTAAAAATGAAAGAATTAGTTGAATATATTGCAAGATGAATTAATTATTTCAAGATTAAAAAATCAGCACTCACCCTAGTGATGTAATTATCATTGAAGATTAACTTTTTAAAAAAGTAATTTTATTCAAAATAATTCTACACAAAAAGTTTTGACTATCAAAATAACTACGATCTGTATCTTTCGAGAATTAAATGATAAGTAAAACGTAAAATGTAACTATGTGACCTAATGATATAAAATGCCGATTCTACTAACTTATAAATATTGTGTATACAATTATTAAAAATAATAACAATTGATCGGCAGAAAAGTTGGGTCATCGGGTTATCGGCCTGGTTGCATCACATAACTCCCGTCAACGTCTCAACACAAGATAACCTCCCCGCATTCAAAATTCAAGACGTTGAACAAAATTATGTTTGCCGATGTTTTATTGGCTAATTTATAACATGTGATTAACACTATAAACCACGTAGCGCAAAGTAATAAAATTATTCCATATTAAATATAGTAAACTATAGTAAAATTAATTCACGAATCGTAGGTACAAAATAGCCTACTAGCGCTCCTAAAGTCGTTATTCGCACGAAATAAACCCATTCGTGAATAGATGTCACTGGCGACTTAAATATTTAATATCGAGAATCATTTGCAATTGAATTGAAATTTTAGTGTAGCGGAATAAGCATATAGTCCGTTACATACCCCATTAACCCGGTAAGAAAAGTTTAGTAACCTGTTAGCAAACTTTTCAAAAAATTTAAAAATTAAAAAATTAGAAAACTTTCGGGAGTCACCTTCGTACTTAATATTTGAAATTATTAGATAATAAAACAATTTATGAAACAGATAATTCCTTGTTTAGGAATCAATGTTAATCTAAAGCTTAATATTAGGAAAAGACGAGAATTCACTTATTCCACTAGGTCACTTGTAATAAGCACGCATCAAAAGCCCAACCAATAAGAGTTGTTCGATAACTAAATCACAAATTGTACTGATCAAAGTTTAGTTCATCGAGCAGGACTAAAGGAAAATAGGTTTACTGGGAGGAAGGAAAGGAAAATAGGTAACGATTCTTGTGTAAATTTGTTATGGCTAGTAGTTCTTTCTTTATCAAATTCGTTTCAAACTCAATACCTTTGTTAGTTAGCCAGTCGATAATTTCTTGTTTTCTCCAAGCTAACGTTAGTGTCTTCTCTATTCGCCGTGAATGATAGCTTGCGTTATCCATAACCACCACCGAATCAGCCGGAACAAATTTTATCACTTCACCAAAATAGTCTTGGAAAACATCCGAATTCATGTCCTCATGGTAATCTCCCGTTCGCCACGACTGAAAGGTTAGCAAACCTTCTTTTAAAAATCCCTCTTCGCTTCCAATGTATGCAATTATTAGTCTCTTTTCCCGAAGGCACTCTAATACCCGTTGACAGGCCTTCCATGAAAGCTTGGCGAGCACTGGTTAAATTTTTGTACTTCATTGGTTCACGTCCCATCAAGGCAAAATCCATATTTTTTAAAGTTGTCCATAAGAATTTTCTAGTTATCAAAGAAATACTGTCATCTTGGCCAAGCTCCATCAAAATCTCATCTAGGGTGGGTATTTCTTTTTTAAAATAAAAAGAGTTTCTTAGAATTACACATTTGGTGTCTTCATCATGGACTTTTGCTGGTCTTCCTGGAATTTTCTTGGGAGGCTCCACTTAACCTGCTACCTTTCTCTACCCCAATAATTTGAAAACGGCGGACTTTCCAATTCCAGTCATTCGGGAACACCGTTCAACAATTTGTTCAACAATTCTTTGTACAGTGGAACTAGGGTAATCGTATTTTATGCAATCGTGTACATTTAAAATACTAACTTTTCACTCACTGTTAGTGGCGAATTATTAGAACATCTTTTCTTTAGAGTGAATGTCGCCATTTTATTAATATTCTTATAATGCTGTAAACACTATGGTGTGACAGCAAACACTAACATGTTTAAAACACCATTAAGAAGTAAAAAAAGACACAGTTTTCACTTGCCTCAATAGGTATGCAAAAGGACTACAGAGATTTAAAAGGATCATAAATGTAATCTATAAAGTAATAAAACCTCATTAGCTATGCCAAAAGACTACAGGGGTAAAAAGTTTACCTACGCCTATGGACGACCACGAAAGTCAGCCGAACTGGACGGAAGTCCCCATTTTATTACTTCATACTTTTCTGAAACAGACTTTAAATTGGTTGTACTAATACCAGTATGATTCTCCCTCAAGAGACGCCACTTATAAAATAATTCGAAAAGTATAATTGAGCAACTTTTACCAATTTTATACATGTTGCTTCTTTTTTTTTCAGGTTTGGTCTCACAGAAGATCTCAGTCGCTACCCCCTCGTCTCGGAGTGAAGATGCGTCTTCCCAGCCAATCGGATCTGAAGCTTCTCTTTTCTTCCCCTCACTTACAGACCTATAGGTTTCACTCAGGCTTGGGAGGAGATATTTCGGTACACGAATATATGGCGGAAAGCAAGTTGTGTTTTAGTTTCCCTCATCAAATGCTGTAAGTTGATCGCGGCCTAAGAGTGACGAGTTTTGTATATTGCAATTTAATGTTTGGTTTAAAATTCAATTGCTTAAAAAGGATATTATATCAGAGTTCAAGATTACGTAGTGAAGTAATTACATATTAGGCTTTCGCTTTTATGATAATATTGTATGAAATGCATATGATTATCTAGTTACTAGAAGTGGTACCTTTTTGCCTTATCGAATTCATGGTAAATGAATAAACACGTATTTTCACGAAACCAAATTTAACGTCTGTTTGAATATGGTAGACATTAAACAAAGTATTTCGAACTTCCGTTGTCTCTATTTAGCTTAAGTATACAAGGCTTCGGACAGTCCCATCTCTGTCCGTTATCAAGCGTAAACTAACCTAAATCTTAAGGTTATTGAGTTTATATACTACACTTTTTTAATTGTAATTCAGAAAAACACAAATGTATCTCAGAGGACCTCAAATGTAACTCAGATTTTTTGCATCTCATTCAGAATAGGTAATTCAGAAAATTAGATTTTTTTGTATCTGACTCAGAAGACCTCTGTTGTAATTCAGATTTTCCATATACAATTCAGAAAATTTCATTTCTAAAGAAGGAAATACCAATTATAAATAAGATAACATCAAATGTACTTCAGTTATAATTCTGCCCGCATTCATCAAGATAAGATAGCCCAGCAACTATTCTTATAGCCCTCCGCTGCAAGCTGAACACATCTCTGGCCCCAGCACTGTGACCCCATGTGAGTGCCACAGAGCAAAGTAGGCTTGTCAACGTTGGTTTTGAGACACTGTCGGAGTTTATGCATAGTAGAGATATATTTGGGCCAAGTCTGCTTACTACCGAATCTGTGTGACAGTTCCAGCGCGGTCTGGGATCCATGTGCACCTCCAGGAACTTTACACTTTTAGACACCTCCTCAGAACAAAGCTGCCTAGTTGAGAAAACAATACACTGTGTCTTCCCAGCATTCAGGAAAAGTTTATTTGCTGTAAACCATTGTTTCGCCCTTTCCTGTGCCTCACCAGAAGCTGACATTGCCTCATCGATCTCACCTTCAACGCAAGGAGCCTGTACTTACTCATAGGATCAACATTTGACAAGTCTTTGATACATATTAGAAATAAAATCGGGCCAAGTATCGATCCCTGTGGCTCTCTTACCCGTATTACTTGAGATTTGTTAGAAAGGTAACTTCAGTGCTGTTATAGGACCGTTTCCCCGTGGTTTATTTCCTGCATTGAAAGGTTTTGGATTCGAATCACTCCATTATTAACTTAAGGCCTCTAATACAGAAACATCAACTTTTTATGTATAGTTGTGCTGAGACCCATCACGAAACAAAATATTTTATATTTTATTTTATTTGGACAGTGGATCCCAGCTACCAGACATTTTAGTAACGTCAATTGGTGTCATTCCTCTATATGGATGTAATTTATCCTCACGATTCAGTATATAGTAGGTCTGTTTCAGTTGATCGTAAAACCATACATGTCCTATGTAAAACCATACATAGGACGGTAGGTAATTGCCAGTCAACAGTACAAGTTATTGACGGTCTCTCGTACGGTTTTCTTGTCGACTGGAACAAGCCTCATGATTACTTTTCATCCTTATTAACTACTAAATAGATTAATTTCAGTTTATAGAGTTCACTTACATGTTATAACTTAAAGTTCATTCTAATTACATAAATCACTGACACCAAAACGTAATTTTAGTCGTTTAGTAACATAATTTAGTAATTTAGATCTTTTATAATCATAAGCAATTGCCAGATGTATTTTCACTGTACCAAATTTAAATATTTTTATTGATTCTTATGGTTTGATAAACTATTTAATTTTATTGTACTATCTAGAGGGAAAATCAGAAATTTGTGTTTAAACCACTTTAGCAGCAATATGAATTTTGATCAATACTTTATTTAGGGATGTATGGATTCAACAAGAGAAGGAACTGCTCCAGGAAGTTGCTGGGATGGGTGAACTAAGAGAGCCTTGGCATTCGCGGCAGGTGGAACTCTTGGATCGACATTTACACCTTCTTAGGCTATATTCACAGGTAAATTAACGCGTTATCGTAATTTATTCAATTTTTATACTTTCTAAAGTGACCTTATTATTAGAAGTACAGATAATTTATATTCCCTACCAACTATAATCGTTTATTACATAAAATATCGTGAGTATTGTAAAAATGCTATAAAAATTACATAATATGTCAAAATATAATATAATTTTAAATAAACATATTCAATTCAATTCAAAAAGTACTTTATTGTTTCAAAAATATACATTTCGTAAACAAAGCATGTATGCCCAGAGACATAAATTGTCGAAAACAAATTAAAAAGAATAAAATAAGTGAGGAAACGAGTAAATACACTGTAAAACGTATAGTAAAATATAAAAAAATAAAATAGTATAAAATACAAAAATACAACACATTAAAATAAATTTTAAAAAATTATACAACATCCTCAAGGACGTTCCGGTAGAACTCCTTCATACTATAGTATCGTTTAGTTTAAAGTATTGTTTTAAGTAATCTGCGAACCGTTCTTAAACTAATTGGCAGATGATTAAAAACTTTGTGACCCTCATATATCAGTGACTTTTTCACCAAAGTATTTCTTGGAATTGATAAGGGTAATTTATGAGTTTGGCGAATCACATGCTGCAGTGTAAGACTCTGCACCCTTGTGCGATGTTTAAAAATAAGGGAAGATGTCTCCAAAAATGAAAAGAGATGTCAGAGTCAAGATCTTCTGAGCCACGAAGTGCGGTCCACAGGGCTGTCTCTGAGGCACATTTGCAATAAATATCACTGCTTTTTCTGAAGAACGAAGAGGACGTTCAAAAGGCCCCGATTAGCCACACCCCAGAATGGTATATCATACCGCAGATGTGACTCAAACAAAGAAAAATAGACAGTCCTTGCTAGTTGCTGATCCAATTCTTCCCTAACGGCTCTCACAGCAAAGCACCCCGATGACAGTTTTCTGCTCAAGGCTAGTATATAGTCCTCCAAGGCGTAAATCGGCATCAATCACGACTCCTAGGAGCCTAGGTGCAGGTATCCCTAGAAGGAGGCCCCATCAAAAAAGCAAACCTGTGGGATCACATCTAAGTCCCATCGTGTGTGTCTTGATTAGATTCAAAGCAAGGCGATTGCAGTCGAACCACTCCTTAATGATGGTCAAGTCATCAATCATGGTCCGCTTCGCCGCTGAATCTCTATGCCCTGCCATAAAATTGAGGTATCATCAGCAAAAAAGAATGAAGTGTCCAGAGATGTTTAATTGAACAAGATCATTAATATATAGCAGGAACAAAATAGGCCCCAAAACACCACAACCAACCCTGTGAAACACCACAACCAACCCTTAATGATGAGCGTTTTGAGATCCTTTACAATCATACGGCACTATGCTATATTAGTCGCTTGCTCCGATACCCAACTTAGCCCATCTTTACTAGCTTTTCGATGAAGATGTTACATAGACTCTAAGTGTGTGTAGCGTTCAAATTTTGTACTAATAGATATATTAAATAAAAAGCAAAAATATTAAAAAAAGTTGTTTATTTGTAACCCCTATACTTTACACATGTTTAAAAATAATATATATTTAAACAATATCTGACTTATCTATCCACGAGTTAAACTGATTTGGAAAACCTAACCGCTTAACATATAATTGTTCTTTATTGTCTTTTTTACGTGCGCGGAGAACTTTTTCAACTAAATAAACACCGGGGCTTTTCGTCCTTTGCAGCTCAGCTTCATAGAAACATCCTTGTTCGCTGACGACCAAATATGTCAATTGTGTTGTTAACAGGTGCCATTTTAAACTTATACCAAGATATTTTTTCTAGAGCTGATATACTTATATTATACTTATATTATACAAAAAACAACAATTAAATTTAAAAATAATAATGTTGCAAATATACAATTGTCTTACAATGTTATAAGAATGTTGAAAACAATGTTTTGTCTTACAAAGTTACAAGAATGTGGTAAATAATGTGTTTTCTTGTCTTCTAATTAAAAATTGCAAATTTTAGTTTTAACAATAAAAGAAATGAAAACACTGACTTGATTTTTTAATAAAAAATTAGAGAAGTACTTGACTTACCCAACCTCGTGAAATATGGTAGCTTAATATATGACGAACCGCCAATAATAAGACTGTATGTAAATATGTTCTATATTGTTGTGGAGGATTCATTTTTACCTTGAAATTGATTGCCTTTGGCTCCACAAATGATTACGCTTATTTTGAATTGGTATAGAGCCTCTTCGGCCCTGGCTCCATGATGTAAGCTGCACAAGTGCTAGTTTAGTGACCCTAATGAATTTACTTACGTCTACGTTTCGATAGGCAAGTCTGCTATCGTTATCAAGACAAAGAAACTAAAAATGAAAATGGTTAGCAAATACAATAAAACAGTAAAAAGCTCTTGCAGATTGTCAATCTTTGAACTGACTTTGACAAGATGACAATTATAATGCCATATTTAATTACTGGTAACTAGTCTTTAGTGTGATATTTAGGTGTTATTTGGTAAATTAATTTGTTTTTGAAGTGTTATATAAATATCTATAATTTGGTGTTATCCGCTTAGGAAGAATTTAATGATTTTTGTTGAAAGGATTAGTTAATTTTTAAGTGTCCCTTATCAACTTCAGTTTTTAGCAAAGGTAACCAAGTGCTATTAAAACTAACAGAAGTTGAAGCAACACATTCATCTTTATT
>MU185206.1:0-10923 GCA_016904865.1 Pissodes strobi
AATCTTTGTTGCCTCAATCTCTCAATTTGTTAAAATCCCCAAATGTGAAATTCACTTCTTGAGCGAGAAATAAAAAAAAAATTAAAATTAGATGCAATTTTTGACGAAAAACATCGAGAGAAGATAATTTAAGAGACATTTTACATCGCCTTGGAGTTTTCTTAGGAAAATGTTAAACTCACTGAACAAAATTTTAGAGAGAAATAAAGACATAAAAAAATTTGGATGCAATTTTTCACGAAAAACATCGATAGAAGAAAATTTAAGAGACATTTTACATTGCTTTCTAGTTTCCTCAGATCCTATTGTTTCAAGTTTTAGAAAAACACCTTCCAGAAGTAAGAAATCCTTGCTGCCTCAATCTCTTAATTTGCTAAAATCCCGAAATGTGTAATTCACTGGACAAAATTTTATTGAGCGAGAATTAAAGACATAAATAAATTATGTATTTCGTTGTAGAGAACAGATGTCATCCTGCAGTAACGTGATGTATGGGTTCCGCTATTTTGCATCCAGTTTTGCACTTATCGTCCTCTATTTGGGGATTTTTAGCGAAGTATTCCAGGCAGTTTCTTGTTGGACCCACCTGATCTTGAATTACCAATACCTGTAAAGTTCATTTCATAACAAATTTTCTAGGGACTATACTTTTGCGGTTACAGTTCTAACACTCACTATCCTTCATTCAGCCTTACAGTTTCTGTTGAGAGTAATACACTGACGAAAATGATATTATATATACTGGATGTGATAGCCTTATCTAAACCAAAGCTATACAAAATATCCTCTTTTATATTTTAAAAAAATTGTATTGACCAATTGATCGTAAAATGCCCGCATGTTGACAGAATAGGATCGGTATATACAGATATTATATCTGGAATAACTTCAATTGCATATATACTAATTTTTTAATCTAAAATTTATTAATCAAATTTGTTTCTTGTAAAATTTACAAATATATGTTTTTTTTTCAAATTAAAAAGAAAACCTAAATCCGCGATCGTTTGGTACTTGTGTATACGAACAAAAAGATAATAAAAACCCTCGTAAATGTAAATTTCTCCATACGTTGAAAATTACAATTTTTAGATGAGAGATTTGCCGCAAATGTAGTTAATAACCAATCCGATGGAGGATCAAGGATTTTTTCGGCATCAGCGAGTTTGAAAACAAAAAAAGTTGCTGATTTTAACAATTAAAAACAGATGATTTTTTAGAGCCGATGAGATCACGACGAAATTCATCGATCCGGAAAATTGAAAATTTAGAAGTGGGTAAAAAATGTACGAATCTTTCTTGCGGAAAATGGAAATCTATATAAAATTTCCAGTGGATTTCATAAGTTTCATGAGTGTTTTTAACGTACCAGCGAATAGGTGATAGAACCCCTGGGAAAATGCAAATTTTGTTAATTGCAGCTGTTATTTCGAAACGCAAATATTACCGAAATCATCAAAAATAATTTCTTAATTTTACCCTTCATTTTACCATTTAAAAACAAATAATTCTGCAGCATATATTAGTCAGATCTGCAACTACAGACTGTCGTAATACATATTTTGGTATAGTGTCAATGTTTGGGATATTGAATGTATGTGTTGGCCTCAATAGCTTTAAGCCAGTGTTGCCATTTTGTTAAGAACGTCTTGCGACTTTAGACGATTATTGATTCTATCGGTTTTTCTTGTTCTAAAATGGAAAATATGTATCCAATATCATAATTGAATAATGTCGTTTTTATCACTTTCATCGCACATGTTAACGAAAAATGTTTATTTATTCTATTTATTTATTTGTTTATTTATCAGACGGGATCTTCCCAATTTACAAGAATTAAAATTAGAATTTAAAAAAAGCAACTAACCAGACATACAAAAATTAATACTAAACAAACTAAGACTTAAACAGAATTGTCACAAACAAGTTAAAAATTTTGTCATGTGGCCTGTTATAATAATAGATTAAGGTATCGCAGTTGAAAATATCAGCGCATACACTGTTTGACAATCGAAGCATTCTAGAAAAGGAGGTATTCTGTCCATACGAAGTCCTATGAAAGTCTATGGAAAAGGTGTTAGATTGTCTCAAGAAGCGACTGGGAGTATTAAAACTAATCAATTCAAGACGTTCTGGATAATTAATATGGTTGTTTACAATTTTATAAATAATTGACTTATCAAACCTCTCTCTTCTTTGTTCAAGTTTCTGACGATTCAAAAGAGATAGAAGCTCATCATATTGAACACTTTCAACAGGAATGTGAAGCTTGTAAGCGATGTATCGTAAAAATCTATGTTGCACTTTTTCTAATTTTGAGATATGGCCTTTAGCACATGGGCACCAGACCGATGTACTATTCTCAAGTTGACTTCTAATAAATGCAACATAAAGCATTTTTAAAGCAAAGATGTTGATGAACTCTTTAGTTGATCTCTTTATGAATCCGAGCATTTTTAGAGCTTTATTACAGCAATGTTTAACATGAGGGACAAAGGTCAACCTCGAGTCAAAGAATATCCCCAGATCCCGAATACATGACACATTGTTAATCCTGAAGTCATTCAAATAATAATCGTTAAGCTGGGGAGTCAAGCTCCTTGAGAACTGAATATAATGACATTTCCCTATATTAAGGTCCATACCGTTCGTCCGGCATCAGTCCTCAAACCTTTCAACCTTTCAAGCCCCCACTAGCATCTTCTGAGTCAATGACCCTAAATACTTTAAGGTCATATGCATAGAGTAGTATTTGACTATGCTTAAAGCAGATGGTGACATCGTCAATAAATATATTAAAAAGGAAGGGTGCAAGGTGGCCTTCCTGAGGAACTCCAGACGTAACTGGGATTGGCCTGGACCTGAAAGACTTGATCCGCACAACCTGAGTACGGCCCAACAGATACAAATAAGTCCAAGAAAGAAGGCTTTCTCCAATCCCATATTGTGCAGTTTATGGATAAGAATTGAGTGATCCACCCTATCGAAAGCCTTGGAAAAATCTGTGTATATGGAGTCTACCACAATCCTCCTCTCCATAGCTGCCGATATGGCGGTCTCAAAGATCAAAAGATTAGTTGTTATGGAGCGGCCTTCCATGAAGCCATGCTCACATATCGAAATTACATTTCGAAAAGAGAACTTCAAAAAGTCTTTCAAATACTTTAGGTATGTGAGAGGAAATGGATATTCGTCTATAATTCTTGACATCGTTTTGACAACCATCCTTCTTGAAAGTAGGTGTTATAAAAGTAGTTTTCCATCCCCTTGGAAATATTCCGGTGCTAAGTGATTGGTTAAACAAGAGCCATAATGACCTAGAGAGAACAAAGGCAGAGTTTTTAAGAAAAAGTGGTGGCAATCCATCAGAACCAGACCCCTTGTCAACTCCAAATGAACATAGTTTGTACAAAATCTCAGAAACCCCTACATAAAAATTGATTAATTTTAGTTTGTTTGCAAAATTTGGGTGCACCCAAGAGATGAGAGTTGTGAAGGCTTGTAAACAGAAGAAAAGTGATCTGCAAATAAATTTGCGATGTCTCCACTGCCCCGCGCCTCATGGCAGAAGGCAACACCCCATTACCTGATTTTTGTTTTAAAAAATTCCAATAGGCTGTAGGATCATTGTGAATATTATTTTCAACTGCATTTATATAAAAGCGATAGCATTGCTGAGCTTGATCTTTACAAACAGCTCGAAGGTTACTAAATATTTCATAGTCATCAGGATTTTTCGTAGTCTTGAATCTATGATGTGCCTGATTCTTAAGGAATACATTAGATTTCAGATTTTGGTCAAACCATATGGGAAACCTATACTTATTCCCAAATTTAATTTTTGGTACACATTCATCTAAAATTTTTTTAATTATGTCATAAAACCTATTTACATTTTCATTAATGTCAGAAACAAAGCAACTATCCCAGTTTATGCGAGACAACAAGTTATTCAAAGTATCAAAATCACAGTTCTTAAAATCTAATACCTCAACCTCTTCATACTCTAACTTTTCAAAGTTTATCTTGCACTTTTAGCTAAATACCAATGCAGGATGGTGCCTGTCACAGTCAATGAGTGGATCACATGCACAAGTAACAGAAATTCCTGGGTCATCCGAGAAAACCAGATCCAGAGACACACCATTTGCATTAGGAACATTATTCAACTGATGTTAAGTTTGAGAGACACGAAAAAACTTACATATTGATAATTTGGGGGAGTTTACTGACAAATTTCCTACATTTAAACTACCAAATATTGGAAATTTCAAACAGACCCTCTTAAAGAGTGATTTTGTAAATACCGCCAAATGGCAAATGGCAGGTGGTCATTATCGTATTTTTGTGCTACAGTTATATGTGATAGAGAAGAAACTTAGAATATTAGAAAGGGTAAGGCCTCAATTAAAGGTTTTGCTGTGGATGGGTAGGATACAGCTAGTAGGCCTAGTGAATCATTTGTCCACTTTACTTTCAGCAAATTATAATCGCCTACAATGGTAATTGAATAATTAGGGTATAAATCAGCCACTAGTTCAACAACGTTGCAATGCATTTGGTAAGTGTTAGCATTAGAAGAGGGTGGGACATAGATACAGCCAGTTTAGTGTTATTGTAGGAAACCATCACCCTGATTTCTTCGGAGACCTCTTCCTCCACTTTGATTCTCTCTGATTTCAAGCCATTACAGACTGCAATCATGTCCCCCCCGGTTCTGGCCTTACCTGTAATGTCCAGGTTTCTGTCTTTCCTATACACACAATAATAATTGGTAAGACCTAATTCCCGATCTGCTATATCTGAATGAAGTGAGGTTTCGGTAAGCATCAGGATATTGCAGTCACAACAAGCAACTCTTTGACAGAAATCATTAAGTTTTGTTCTAAGACCATTATAAGACCATTACCATTTTGATAATATATACTAAGTTCATCTAGGTTTGAGTCTCTAGAGCAGGAGTTCTTAGAAAATCTATGGGAGATTGTAGTCTATTTGGATTTTTATAGTTGAAGTTAAACTTTCTGACCAAAATATTAGAAGGTCAGAAATCACTTTCATAAAGCTGCTTAGACTACGCGCAATCAACTCCCACCTTGAAAGAGGCAGCACCCTTCCTGTTGGCGAGCAGTTTGACACTGATCTTGTTATCTGCTTTCATATTTGCCTTGCTCTTAATGTACTGCAAGACAGTGCAATCTGTAACAGTACTGGCCGCCCTGCCAACATAAAACCAATCCTTAGTTGGTACCCCAACAAAATCATTGCTATTGCTTGTCAAAGAGGATCCTCCGATCACATCATTTAGACCCTAATTACCGTTCAAACGAGATCTATGAGTGTAACCGGTATTTGTTTCTTTATTTATTGGGCGAGCATTACTAGCAGCAAGAGTATTATTAATTTATTTACTAACTTGGCTAAGCGGAAAAACATTGTCATTTTGTTGTAGTGTATACTATCCCCGTTGTCAAGATCGGGTGGAACAATGATAATGTTGTTGGAGGAAAATGTTTCAAACGTGTTGACAATCGGGCATTAAATTAACTGCGACAAGTTTCAAATAAAAAATTGAATGAATTTCGGATTATTGCGATATTTCGAAAACGAGGCCAACAATCAACCTCAGCGAATGGAATCAAGGGAAATACAGTCCGGTGCACGCGGTGACCATGCAGTGGCGCCGACTAATACAGAGTCCGTGAAATTTTCTGACGAGTAAGGGCTAATCCTGCTAAAAAACAAGGATATATTCTTCATCATTTCCTTCGATAGCTACTACAATTTTATTTATAATAAGCCCAGGTTAACCTTGTAACCTTGTAAATGTTACAAAATACAGCAGGGCGATTTTCCTCTTTTACTGGACGATTTGTGTTATCGATACTCTCGCTACCTTACTTCTCGCGACCATACTTCCGATGTCCCGAGCGGCTTAAATAATGAATCTGTTTGCAGCGCCACTTGACAGATGTGGTACATATTCTTCTTTGAGAGAATTGGTAGCCCTTCTCGCCGGAACACTCAAGGCGAGTTGGCAGTTTTCAGTATCGGAATTTATCGTTGCTATTTTTGACTATCGTTGCAGTATTTGGCAAATGAAGTAAAGTGTATATTTTCTAAAATTATCTGCCATAATCCCTATAAACGTTGTGTAATGAACAAGAGTGGTGACTTTTTTTAAGGTATCTTGGACACGAGTGTTTTCTATTTAAATTAAAATTGTTTAACATTTAACTAGGGTCCTTCTGTGGGATAGAATTCCTTCCATGAGATAGAATTTCTTCCTCTTGTGGCTGACATCCGTCGGCAGCCTTTTGATGCTAGCTAGCTCCGGCGTCAGTTAATTTAATTTTTTTTTAATTTAATTTATTTATTTGTGCAAGAAATCAACATTTTTTCACACGTCAATATGCCTAAATACAATTAAAAAGTATAAAATTTAATTAGTAAGTAAATCTAGGTTAAAAATAGGTTAAAATTACATATAGATAGACAATTTCACATTATTTAAACATTTCGTACATTATTAACAGTCCCAACCTTAAATCTAACAGGAGGAATATCGCAGTAAAAATAATAAAATTTCAATTATAGTGTATATGTCATATGTATGCACATATTCTATGCTTCAGATTTAGCATAAAATACTCAAGTCAATGGACAACAATTCATTGTGTTTGTACAAAGGATTTGCAGTCAAAATTGGCGTAATTATACTTTTAAACTTTGACAATGATAACTCCTTAATATATAGTGGCAATTTATTGAAGAAATGAACAGAAAAATAGTTTGTAGATAGTCTAGATTTTTGTAATCTTAAAATCTCTGGTCTCCTATGGTTGTTATGTCTGGTGTCATGGTTAGGATGATCATTATTTCTTTGCAGCATATTTTGATTGCTATATACATATAATAAACATTCAAACACAAATCTTGATCGTATTGTCATTATCTGCAAGTCAGTAAAGTTAGTTTTTACATCCGCTTGATAATCCATCCCACAGATCACTCTAAGAGCTCTCCTCTGTAATTTGAAGACTCTCTCAGCCTGGGCACAATGTCCCCAGGCCGCAAGGGCATAGCAGGCTACTGAATGAAGTAGACCATGATAAGAGTTTAAAAGTATCGGACGGAAATTTGCCACCGAATAATCAATCAAATTTCGCCAAACTCAAAAGAATGTTAGTAACTTCTAAGCACACTGGCAACGTTGCAGTTCATGAAATAACCAAAACGATTACGATA
The DNA here is from genome assembly GCA_016904865.1 of Pissodes strobi. Lineage (NCBI taxonomy): Eukaryota > Metazoa > Arthropoda > Insecta > Coleoptera > Curculionidae > Pissodes > Pissodes strobi. Next base: position 7,249 of record MU185206.1, read on the forward strand.
CATCTTCTTTATTTCTTTGTAATTAACGGAAATCGTTATGGTTAAAAAAGTCAAGATTGACTACATTTTAGTACTGCGCATGCTGACAATAAGGATAGCGGTAACGACATGCTGAAACGAGGGGGTTTAAAATATCTGTTATATCGCATCTTCCTTATCGTTACACATCACCTTACTTAATAAATTTATAGTTAAACGACTGTAGGTCGTTTGTCTTCAATATCGCATATATCTAATCGTTATATATTCTTTTAATTAATGAACTTATAGCTGAAAGACTGTAGGTCGTTTGATATATATCGTTCATATTCTCGTTATTTCTCTTTTCATTTATTGTTCTAGCTATGTTGTAGGTTATCTAATTTTGTGCAATATATTTATTTCTGCTTCTTTTCTTAGTTGTTACGGAGATACTTAATTTTATTTTTATTATATCTGATATTATCTCAGTTAGAGAATTCATTTGGCTAATGTCAGGATAGTTGATTTATTTATTTTTACTGTACTTGGCTGTAAAGCTCATGGCAGTAATTTGTTTCATATAACTGGAAATTTGCTAATTTAATTTGTCGCCTTGATATCGGCATCGACTTGAGCTCAACTCGTTTACCGGTAGATATTTAGCGGGTATATATGTATATGTTTACCTCATAGGTTATCTTATTGATTTAGTATAATAGAGTGACTGTTTATTGATCTACTGATATTGTTGCTGCCACGGGATTAATTTAGGTTAAGTTTGGTTAATAATCACTTCCTTTATACCTGCATATATTTACCGGCTAGATCTATACATATTTACTTGACCGGTTATCACTTGATTTTGTGTAAAGCTAGTTTAGTAAGATATTTCCTATTTATAGTTTTCATCATATATCTTAAGTTTTTTCAACTTTCTTATATAGGGTATTTTTCTAAATTTTATTACCATGTTTTCGAGGATCAAGATTCATTGATAAATTTCTAGTAAAAAAAATAGTGGCGCCCTCGCCTAACTATCAAGACATAGACCCACCCCTTAAAAAAAATTGAATCCGCTGAGTAATTGGTGCATATGGACCGCCTAATGAGCAATTAGCAAATAAGTGTACTCATTTAGCACTCAACGCTTAAGGCTGGTCCCATTTCATCTGGGTTACCCTTTCCATTACATCCTTGACCTGACCCAAACTAACCCATACCATGTCCTTTCCATACCTCTTTGTGTTGTTTTTAATTTTTGTAGTGTCTGTTTTGTAACTGTCCACGTCTGCGCTCCATTATGTTAATACTGGCAATATACACTGGTCGAACACTTTTGTGCGCATTCGTTGAGGGATCTTTTTATTTTTTAGTATCCCTGAGAGTTTGCCGAAAGCTGCCCAGCTTAGAAGCCTTCTTCGTTCTATTTCGACATCTTTATTTCCTTTTCCTAATTGTATTTGTTGTCCAAGGTGTATGTACTCCTTTACGTTTTCCAATTGATTGTTGTCTATACTTATGATCGTCTCTTCTTCTGGGCTCATGATTTAAGTTTTCTGCATGTCAATTTTTGATCCCACATTTTTTGATTTCTCTTCTAACATTCTGCTAAGATCTTCTTTGTTGTCCGCAAATATCACCACATCATCAGCAAACCTCAGGTGATTTAGCCTTTCTCCATTGATGTTGATACCTCTATTTGACCATTCAAGTTGTTTGAACACGCCTTTTAGCGCCAGCGTAAAGAGCTTTGGGGACATCCCAATAAAGAGAAGCATACGTCAAGGAAATATGTCTCCTTGACGTATGCCTCTCTTTATTGGGATTGGTTGGGTATCCTCGTGTATTCTTATTGTAGCTGTTGCTTTTTCGTAAATGTTTTTAATCAGGTCCCTGTATCTACTATCTAAACGCGCGTCATCCATTTCTTTCATCACTGCCCAGCGTTCTATGCTATCAAAGACCTACGTAGGCCATGAATAAGGGTAGATTGTATTCGGCTGCTTTCTCGATTAGGATCTTTATTGTTAAAAGATGATCTGTTGTGTTGAACCCTTTGCGGAACGCTGCTTGGCTGCTTGCTCTGGAGGTTGGTAGTGATCCAGTTTTTTGGTTATTCTGTTTGTTATTATCCTCAAAGCAAGTTTATACAGATGGGAAAGCAAGCTTATGGGTCTGTAGTTTTTAAACAACCTTCTGTCTCCTTTTTTTAAGTAGTATGATCATGATTGCAATGTTCCAGTTGTCAGGTATCATCCCTTTCTTTAAGCATGTATTATATAGTTTTGTTAACTTTGGGATAACTATATCTTGAGCTTCCTTTACCATGTCTATGAGGATATTGTCTTCACCCGGGCTCTTGTTATTCTTCATGAAACTTACAGCGTGGATTACCTCCTCGTCATCTATATCTTCTATATCCTCTGAACCTACGTTTACAACCTTTTTCTCCATAATTTCCTCTGGCTTTACCACTTTTGTATCATATAGGTTTTTATAGAACGTCGTAGTTATTTCTATTATTTTGTCTTTATCTCTTTCTTCTTTTTTATTTTTTACCTTGTTTCGCGTTTTAAGCAACTTATATTTTTGTTCTTCTCTATGATATAGCCATTTTCTCATAGTAGTTTTCAAGATCCTTTCTTATCATTTTCCTTGTTTCTTCTGGGTCTGTCCCATCCTTCTTTCCTGTTTTCCGGATGAAGGTGACTTTTGCCCTTTTCCATAATTTTGGTATGTAGCCCATTGCCATGCTGCTTCGAGTGATATCTACAAGGTATGACATAATTTCTCCTTTTCCCCTTTGTAAGAGGACTGGGAAGATGTCATCCACCCCTGGCGATTTGAGTGGTTCAAATTTATTCAATGCCCATTCGAGTCGCTCAGCAGTGAGTACCGTTTTTGCCATTGCGCTGTCATCTCTAGTGGGTCACCTTGGGCTAGCTTTTTCCTCACTTAGGATTCTTGGTTGACTACCTGGGAAGTGTTGGCTCAGGAGGAGGAGCACTCTCTCCTCCTCTCCTTCCATCTAGGTGCCATCCAGCTTTTCCAAAGCTTGTTGCCTCTTTTACCTGGCCGCAACTGGAGTAGAGGCGATATTTCACAGAAGACTACTAAAACTTACAATTTATTCTACCTTTACAAATTTTGAATTGACTTAGAGGATCACAAACTGCTAGTTTTGTAATAAGATTTTCAAGGAATAAATCCTGAAGGTTGCATATACTGAGGAGGCGGAATATAACCTTGTTGATAACCGAGGTGAAATTTAGCAAGGTTGCATCATCGGGCGAAGCAACTCTGATCCTCGTTAGTAGAAAAGGATGAGACATTTATCAGGGTTATATAGGGAGGCAAGATCTTTTTTCATGCGGATAGAGAACCCTCCCGGAGGAGGGATTCTGCCTTCTCCGATGAAACACTCTTGTGCTATGCACTTTTAAGGTAGACAAGGATAGAAAATGTATTAAGGTTCTACAGGGAGGCGGATGACTATTTCGTCCGGGAGGACTCGCTCTCATGAATACACTACTTCTATTGTTTAGCCTCTTGTTGCCTAAAGGTAATATAAATTAGATATTTTGGTGCATAAATTATATACTTTTTCGGAGCACCGGTATATTCTAAACTGGCTCTTTATGCAAACACATTAAATAATAGTTGATTGTGAGGGAAATGTAAACAGATTAACGTCGCTACTTTATCACTAAAATA
>MU185206.1:15923-28489 GCA_016904865.1 Pissodes strobi
TTTATTTATTTATTTATTTATTTATTTATTTATAAATAGATGCCTTATGATACTTGATATTTGACCTAAAACTAATAACAAACTTAACAATATATACATATTTACAAATAAATACCTATATACTACCGACTAAGGTGGTACCTAACAAGCGTCCACCTGAACCTAAGATAATTAAATAACTGACATGACAAATTTTTAACTAAATGATTATTCTAACACTGCACTTTTTGTATTCTTCGGCTTCATGCAGTCCTTCCTTGATGGCTGCTCGACTCAATCTGAGCTTCCTGGTCCTATGCCGGGCCTTTTATAGGCGGCCTGCGTCTGCGCAGACTGTATCTTGGTTCTGCTTGGATCTGTCCTACTTCCTGTGTTTCAGTTTGTTCCTCTGATGTAGTTGATTTTGGTTGTTGTTTTTTAATGATGCTTTTCGAGGTGTTGATATGTATTCTTTTTTCTGTTTCTATGGCTTCTCTGATGGTGCGTGTTCGAAAATGCTTTAAGGGAGCGATCTGTTTTGATTTTTAAAAATTTAGTGTGTGCGCATGTTTCTTGGTGGTGCTGAAATAGAGCTGAGGTGGTTTGTTTGTTTCATGTGCTGTTCATGTGCTCCTGTACGCTGGCAGAGATTCTTCTGTTTGTTTGGCCGATGTATTTCATGTCACAATTCTTGCAGGGGATGCTGTATACCCAGTGGTTTTCCAAAGGTATTTTGTCTTTGGGATCGTGTTGATGGTATATAGATTGTTGTTATTTTGTGTTTTAATGGCGTGACACCTTGCGCATGTCCCCTGCGACCAACCGTATTCCCGCCATCTCGCGACTCTGTGACGCATTAGAAGCGCCTGCTTCGCAAACGTGCATCGCGCATCCCCAAACTTGGACCGTATTATTTTCTAGGTTGCTGTCAAATTTGACAGATACCATCTGCCAAGGGACATTTTTCAACCACGTGGTGTCTTTTATGTTTTGCGCACGCGTTAACCCGAAGCTTAGGTCGACCATCATCATCATCACCTTTGTTGAACATCTGTAATATTTTCAGAGTCTTAATTTGATCTAAATATGGATCCTTTTCTGACGTCACAGAGCCTTCTCCTCATACCAAAATATTTTTTGAAATTAATAAAAAAGTCTTGTGGGGATCGCAAATATTCATTTTAATGTTATATTTGAAGCTAAATCTAATCGGATAGCAGACATTAATTCAAGTCATAGCAGAGCGACACACCTAGATATATTTACTGACACTTTTTTAGATAGCTTTATAGACAGGTAAGAAAGACAGACAGCTTTATAGAAAGCTAAGACAGACAGACAGCCTGATATACAGAGTTTTATAGGCAGCTAAGACAGGCAGATAGCTTTATAGACAACTAAGACAGTTTTCTAGACACACAGGCAACTTTATAGACAGTTTTTTGAACAGCTAAGACAAACAGACAGCTTTATAGACTGTCCAAGTTTGGAGTGCAGGCGAGGTTCCGAATGCGTGAGAAGGTCGCGATATGGCGGGAATAGGGTAGGACGCATGAGACATGCGTGAGGTGCCACGCCCTTAAATATACCATAGCTCAAGTCGGCGGCATTGATCCTGACGGTGACCATAAAAATCAAAACGAATTTTCTTATGGAGATTTGTGACATTCCGTTTTGGTCACTAACTTTAACCAGTTGTTAGTGAATTTTTAGGACGTCCCTGGTACCATGCCGGTTTCCGCTCGTAGTACGACGTTTGAATCCGATATTTAATTCGATTTTATATCTTTCTCGCGTGATCTTGAGGCATCTGTTTTATTGCTGCGCCGAGAATCGTCGCTATGTAAATCCCTGCGCGCTGATTTCACCTTGCTAAGCGCGCGACAACGCCTCGTTTTGCTCCATAAAGTACTTTCTTTTCTAGTAAAGTTTTCCCGTTGGCTTGTCGATTTATTTCAATCTGGTTTAAGTCCAGGGATCTTAGTTGGATTTTATCGATAAACAACGTAGACATTTTCGTATCGGCCATTTCGATTTGTTGTCGTTAGTTTTAGTGCTGTAGATGAGGGAATAACTCGCAGTCTAACGTCGGAAGCCATTGTGTTGTCTGGCGTTTTGTGTGGCGACGTTCTGCCCTCTTGGTAGGAGGTAAGTTTTCTTTATTAATTGCATTTGAGTATTATTTCGCTTTTTATTTATATAGGATTCGATTTAGTAGCTTAATTGATCGGCTTGACGTCAACTTAATTAGATAATAATTATGGTTGATAGGCTTTTGTATTCGGATGGCCTCGCCATTTGGATTTTTTCGCTGGCTTTCGCGATTGATCCAATTAACCGTTTTCATTCATTTCGGACTCGATTTTTTAGCTTAATTCATCAGCGTGACGTCATACTAATTGAAGATTAATTAAGGCCTACAGGCTTATATATTCGGTTGGCCTAGTTTATTACTTAATAATCATTTAATTAACCGTTTTCATTCATATCGGACTCGATTTATTAGCCTAATTGATCGGCGTGACGTCTTATTAATTAGAGATTGATCAAGGCTCTTGTGATTTTACATTTGAATGGAATAATCATTGTTATTTGTTCACTGGGTGTCGCGATTGCCCCATTTTTTTTCCGACGAAATGTAATGTAGATGTTCAATAATTAAGTAGTTTAATTTACTTGACCTTTCTGAAGCGGTTAAGCCGCGGTTGCAAAATTTATCCATTGATTATTTTGTTGCTTTATCAAAGGCATCTATTGTCTACAGCAATAGGTTGCTACTAATGCCGAAACCGCTAATTTCATGGAATTTATTATATTACCGAAGTTAGAATTGATGCAATGGGGAATTATTGTTATATATTTAATTTTAATAATTAATCGTGCAATTAACCTCTAGTGATTCGTGTGGGTAATTGATTTCAATTATTGATTAGACACTAAACCGGGAAATGCGGTTGTTAATTGTCAGGTAATGCAGATTTGTTTATTATTAGTTTCGTTGCTAAGGGGAGCCATCAGATTGCGTTATTGAATGCAGATTATGTCATATTTTCGTTCATTGTTCTTAACTTATTGAACTTTCTTGAATTACTAAAATAAAGAAAGAGTTATGCTTGCTAGTTGATAATAATATTGGAAGGTCGTTCAGACCATTTATTTGTCAAATTTGTTTAGTATGATTTCTCATTAAAGTTTATTTTAGTGCTTTTGTTCATTATTGGGCCATACTTGAACTCCTTTATCAATATGGTATGAATATTATCTGTATCAGACTTAGTGCAATCTATTTAATGTCATTTATTTATCTTCCTTTTTTCGTACTATTGCTGTCATTTACTGTATTTAACGATTAGCTTGCTGTGCCGAACTCGGTCCAAATTCTTGGAATGCTTTTTCCCCCTCTTTCTAAATGCTGTTATGTTATTTTTAACGGAGGGTGTCGGTTTCCCGTGGGCGATCTGTACCTTTTTAGTTTTCTGCATAAATAATATTAAGTTATAGTTGTAATGCTTCGATTGCTCTCATATATTATTACGGTGGTTATTTATTCTTTGTTTTCTTTTAACTTTTGGTTCATTTTTGAATTTGACTAAAAAAAGGTGAATCTCTTTAATCCGAAATTTGAAACTCTGATAAATTATTTTTTTGAAATGAAGGTATATAATAGCAATCGATTTGCATGTTATTGTGACTCGTTACTAGGGAATGTTTCCATTCCTAGGGTCTTCCCACCTGGCGGGAACTTTGTAGTCCACCCACCTGGCTGAGATGCTGTAGTTCTTCCATCCGGTTAGAATAGTTGGAACTTTATAGTCCACTTAACCGGCGTAATCGGATAGTCCAATTGACCAGCTAGACTATCTTAATTTTGCTAACGAACAGGTGGTGGCATTCCTTTTTTGTTGCGGTCTTGGAGCAGGTTCCACGAATAACACGGGGCTCTCCAGTTTGGTCCGTAACGAACTCGGTGGCGCCCAATGAAATTTTCTCCGGATTATTGAGCAGCGGGCTGACTTTACAGCGTGCTAGAAGGCCTTGCACTCCGACCTACCGGGTAATTGTTTTAGCTGTGGATAGCTGGTCGAATTAGGTAAGCGTACATTAACCAATCTCGGTGGAACTCTTCATAGCTCCACGAGCACTTAACATCTTTTTCTCTTTGAAAAAATATTACTACATAGAAAACGCGTCGCAGATTTACATGGGAAACTGGGTGAAATTGCGGCTCAAAACCTATCTACTTATTAATTTTGTAATTTCCAAGTTTGTAGCGAAAAAAATTAAATCAAATGATGACAAGCTGTCTGGAGCGCCACCAGGGAATATGAAAGGCGCAAAACAAAAATCAATAAAATGTCCCAAAAAGCACAAAATTATATGATGATGGGGCAGCTTATTTACAAAATTAGATTGTTTTATTCCTGCTGGTGTAGGAATAGATTTTGGTTAAAGAAGGTGCCCCAAAAAACAGTAATTTAGAATTGTGTAAAAACAAGAACCGTATAAAAAAAGGAAATGTGATGATTTTCGTGACAAGTGATTTTTCTGAGTATTCACGTCTCAAAAAAATTCTTCTATAGTCTTTTGAAAGATAATAATACCTTCTACACCCATATTTTGCTTATTTATAAAATGGAGCTACTCCACCGATGGCTATTTATGAGTATGTTTGTTTCTTTTTGCCGCATTAAGTAAAGAAGGCAAAAAATGTATCCCCAAACTAAAAATCCAGGCCATGAGTATGACCCGGAATTAAAAATCCAGTTTCTAACAGGGTACTCGACTATACGGAGTTCGCCCGCTCTTGAAAGTCGTAATTAAAAGAGTGTCCCGGTTTTTATTTAATTGCTACTCGAAAATCTATCGCGGACGAGTTTTAATTACTTCGCCTTTAATTAAAAACGACAAGTTCGCTACAGTTTTTGTGTTCGATTTTCTGTTGCGAAAAATACATTGTTTCCTAAAAGCCTTAAGAACGGTCTTATTATAAACCGGAAATAGAATGCAATTTGATTAAATTAAAGATCAAATGGAACGATGAGAAGAAACTAGTATAAAGTTGCTGTTTATCAGACTATGTGCAGTAAATAAAACACTTTTTGCTATAATTTGTGTATATCCATTTTGAAAAATACATTGTGTTGTGGCAAAGAAACACATTGCAATGAACCCAAACTATAGGGTTCATAGTAAATTTTTACTAGCCATTTTCATTATAAATCAGTGTCGGCTGGTCGTATAAAGCAACTGAGGCTGGCCTCACATGTAAAAATTACAATATAATTTGAAATTTTCAATTAATGTTTATATAAATATTATAAATATAAAACTTTTTTTGACTAATTTCGAATCATAAAAGTATAAAAATATAATCCACGTTCAAAATATTATCTTTGACCGCATAACATAGCTGTAGTAATTATAAAATTTAAGACCCAACAATCAAAATAAAGATTAGGTTGGTAATACAATTCTTTGCGTCATAATATTCAACTTCCTCATCTTATCTCTTTTCTCATTTTTCTTGAAGGGTCAAGTATCGTGTCAGGTGTCAGGTCACCAGATGCTTATTCCTAATTAAAATTAGATCACGTCGATCATGACCGTTACGATTGAATTGGCGCGTGCCTATCATATATATTCCAGTTTAAAAACTAATAATTAATACTGTTGTTTTGTATGGTTGTGTTGTTAATAAAGAGGTAAGGTACGGCAAGGGCCCTTACAACAAGGTAAGCTGATATGTGTTTTACTTTAATAATGAAGGACTGCCATATCAGAGGCCATATGTATTACTTAGGTTTTATTTATTAAAGTTAATTTTTGCTCTCGGTAGTAAGTTTTGTAGTTTTTTATTCTTGTTCCTACATCTAGGTATTTTAACTTAAAAATTGAAATTTTTGTATTTGTCTTAGTATCTTCTTAGTTTCTCTTAGTATCTTCTTAGTTTCTCTTAGGTTCTTCTTAGTTTCTTATTTTTTTCCCTCCCCTCGTCATCTTCAGTAGTTTCTCCTTCTTCCTACCCATTGCTGCCGTTATTTTATGCTATACAAATCTGTTGTATTGCTCCATTTTAATCTCTTACTGATTCATGATGTGATTGATATAATATCAATCAGCTGTATTTAATTTATTATCTTTTTCTTTGCAGATACGGACCTGGCCGCGGTCGTACCATATGCAGCTTGACCATGCGGTTCTAATCTTCCTTAAGCTGAGCTTCCTCAACTCAAGCAGTAATCTCTTTCCTAAGCATGCGTTTACTGTTCCTAGTTGGAGACACTTGGATGCGCCACTTCAATGAACCTGTTACTGCTACTAGGTGGCGACCTGTATTCTACCACGATTAATTAAATTAATTTGCGATTTGATTTTATGTTATATTGAAACCTTTAAATTATATTAGTTTTAGTGGGTATTCGCTATGTGCGTTACACGACGCGACATCTGGTGGTACAAAATGTGGCGAATTTCTTGGCTACGCAACACGTCAAGTACATCGGAAACGATTGGAAATTCAAGAAAAAGTGTGCAATATAATTAGTTCTGCAGATAATACGTTGATATATGAGAATAGTTATCGATTCGACTGAAAAAAGCCAAGTTCGATATTGAATTTTGTGTGTATTCAGCAAAACTTCGTAGGTTATGAAAGAGTAAACATGAGAATATCATAATAACAAAAATAGCATTGTGAAATTGATACGATTAAAAATTCGATTAATGAAGTTTCACTGGAATTACTTTAGAATGAATGAAGACGATTTAGAATAATTTATATTTCAATCTGGAAATTGATAGACAAACTGAAATTAAGTTATTAAATATATTTTTCGGGAATATAAGTGCTGTCCATTGCATTAATCATAAGAACCGGCTTCGAAAATATATCACACAGGTTATGATACTTACCCTTGTTGGTTCTGGTGTCATATGAGCACCGTCGATTTTGAAGCATTTTTTGGGTTCTATGGAAAGATTACATCAAATGGGACACATTAGCGCAAAAAAAAAAATGCGGATAAAGCACATTTTCTCAAAATAAATTGAAAATTAAAATTAAAATTTAACATAAATGTTTTCCTAATAAACACAATTCCAGTACACTTTGTCCTAAGGTATGATCGCAGAAGGGTAAAATAATAACATAATATAAAGCTTCTTTTCATACAAATTGCAAATAAAACTGTTTTTTTGCACTTTAAAACCATAATATAGGTAATATTTATGAGATAAACGTCAACATGCAAGCCGCGTTCATTTTTGTCATCTTTTTCCTCGATTTGCTCTAACATTTTGACAGGCACGTGACTTGGATTTTCCTTTTAAATACACAGACTTCGTGACTGTCAAATTTTCAGAGCAAATCGAGGAAAAATGTGACAAAAACGAACACGGCTTCAGTTGGTTATTGTACGGGTAGATGTTGCCACGTGTAATTTCTATTTAGTTCTAAAATATAACAGCCTTGTGTTGAATATATTTCAAAAATACTGTGGGGTGGGACGAAAACTTTTTATAAATAATGATTACTAATGGCTTTGTTTAATAAAATAACAATAATTCGAATATATGATTTACTAGAATTAGATGCTAGACGCTAGAAGTGGGTCACTATTAATAATAAGTCATATAAACTAATTCATTTAGTTTATTGAAATAGATACAAATTTAAAAGATCATTTTGATTAGTTTAAGATAGTATCGCGCGTAGTGCGTTTGTTTTGTTATTTTAAATTAATTTTGATTTTGTGTTGGGCGTGGTTGGTCAAGCGCGTAGCGGGCTCGCCTCAATGCGCTTCTTTGGCCAATTAAAGTTAGTTTCGGTAATTTTTGCTTAATCTGGAATACGTTAATTAGGGTTAGTTTAGTTAGTTTAGGTTAGTTTGTGTTAATATGCGTTGGTTTTGCTTAGTTTATGATAGCGAAGAGAAAAGGTCGCGTAGTGCGCTTTTCTTTTTATTTTGGTTAATTAGGGTTAGTCTCGGTTAGTATGGGTTAGGTTTGGTTAGTCAGGGTTAGCTTGCTTTACTTTTGGTTAGTTCGGGTTAGTTTTAGTTAGTATGGGTTAGTTTTGGTTAGTCTGGGTTGATTTTGCTTAGTTTGGAATATACTTTGGTTACATAGGGTTATTCTGGGTTAGTTTTGGTTCGTATGTGTTAGTTTGGTTAGTCTGGGTTGGTTTTGCTTAGTTTGGGATAGCGAATAGGCAATAAGCGCGCGTAGCGCGTTTGTCTCTTTACTTTGGTTAATTATGGTTAGTTTGGGTTAGCTTTGATAAGTATGGGTTGGCTTTGGTTAGCCTGGGTTGGATTTGTTTGTTTTGGTTAGTATGTGTTAGTTTTAGTTAGTCTGGGTTGATTTTGCTTAGTTTGGGATAGAGAATAGGCAATAAGCGTGCGTAGCGCGTTTGTCTCTTTACTTTGGTTAATTAGGGTTAGTTTGGGTTAGTTTGTATTAGTCTGGGTTGGTTTTGGCTACGTTTGGGTGGAACTTCAAGATTACATCATCATCAGTTGCTACTTTGCACCTAGCATTACCCCAGAGGTATTCAACCAGTCACTGGACGCCCTTGGCAGTCTTCTGGACAGATCCCTGAAAGACACTATTATCACAGGCGACTTCAACGCCTGGGCAACAGACTGGGGTATGCGCACCACCAACATCAAGAGCAACATGGTACTGGAATGGATGGCAACACACAACCTGGTCCTCCAAAACGTTGGCGAGGACCCCACTTTCGCGAGAGAGGGAGCCTCCTCGATTGTAGACTTGACTATGTCAAGGGGCAAAGTCAACACCAAAATTCGAGCATGGAGTGTACTGGAATCGGAATCCTTGAGTGACCACAAGTACATTTACTTTGAGGTAGAGAATGGCATACGTACCACTCACAGCGACGAAGTCAGATCAAGCTGGAATGTTAAAAGGCTGAACCAAGAGAAGCTTGACAAGGCGATTGCCACAGCCACACGAAGACCTCCCCCAGAGTCCGCGGAACAACTAGACCAGCTACTGACAGAACTCTGCAACGCATCAATGCCAAAGAAAAAACCCCACACAAATCACAGGAAACCAGCATACTGGTGGAACGACGAGATTGCCACGCTCAGAGGATCCTGCCTCGCCATAAGGAGGAAAATGACTAGAAACAACCGGAAAGATACAACTAGAGCAAACTTAGACAGAGAAAACTACTCCGACCACAAAAAGAAACTTAGAATAGCGATAAACAAGTCTAAAAGGAATTGCTGGAGGAAGCTCTGCGACGATATTAACTTAGACTGTTGGGGCGATGACTATAGAATCGCGACGAGGAGATTGAAGGTAACGAGTAGGCATAGGGCTTTAACGACATCAAAATCCCTAGAAGTAGCCCAAGAACTAATCCCTACCAGACCATTTAACACCTGGAATAAGACACACCACAGCGAGATAGTAGTTCCGAATTTGACCATCAATGAAATCACGACTGCGGCCAATAAACTCAAGTCAAACAAAGCCCCTGGTATTAATGGCATACCAGCTGACATCATTAAACTGATCGCAACAAAAGAACCAGAACTACTCCTCAAACCCCTAGCAAATGCACTAACGGACGGAGTTTTCGCTCGCCCGTGGAAGACGGCAATACTAGTGTTAATGGAGAAACCCGAAAAGAACAACAATGAGGAGCAAAAGTTCAGACCACTATGTCTGTTAAACTCACGGGGCAAACTCTTAGAGCACGTCATCCTGGCTAGATTACATGAAGACCTAAATCTGAGCGAAACACTGAGCGTTAGGCAGTTCGGTTTTAGAAAAGGTAGGTCAACTACAACAGCAGTAATGAAAGCCCTAGACACAATCAGACCTGCCCTTTATAAAAGAAGCATAAGACATAGAGATATCGGCATAGCGGTCACATTAGACGTCAAAAATGCTTTCAACTCGGCCTCATGGCCGGCCATCATAAAGAAGCTGAAGAAGAGAGGCACCTCACCATATATCGTCAATCTGATTATGGAATACTTTAAGAACAGGACAGTAATAGTGGAGGCGGAAGGAAGAAGGGAGAATTTTAGCATGTCTTGTGGGGTTCCGCAGGGCTCCGTTCTAGGGCCAACCTTGTGGAATATCCTCTATGACGGATTGCTAAATCTTCCGCGACCCAAAGGAGTGACTTTAATCGGATACGCGGACGACGTCGCCCTGGTGGTGCTTGCCAAGAACATAGACGCAGGTGAGTACAAAATAAACCAGTCAATAGTAGGTATTAAGAGTTGGCTCAGAGCCAACCAACTGGAATTATGTGAAGATAAGACCGAGGCTGATATCCTTACCTCCAGAAGAACTGTCCCAAGTAGAAACCTGAACATCATGGGCAGAATTATCCCACCTAAAACCGAGATCAAGTACTTGGGAGTGTGGCTAGACAGTAAGCTCACCTTCGTCCCACACATCAGAAACACGGCCGAAAGGGCAGATGGCCCTTGCACGACTAATGCCCAACATAGGCGGCCCAGACCAGCACAAACGCAAACTAATATGCTCAGTGGCTAGATCCATCATAATGTACGCCGCGCCTGTATGGGGTTATACTATGAACATCGCAAAAGTCCGGAACATACACACGAGGGTACAACGACAGGCGGCTCTGCGCATCTGCAGAGCATACCGCACTACTTCAACTGATGCTATTCTGGTGATCGCTGAAACCCCCCCAATGGACCTCATTGTCAGACAGGCCATGAAAGTGGCTCAAGCACCGACACCATCGAAGGGTATCGCGCGCCAGGAGGCAGAAGAGATCACCATGACAGAATGGCAAGATAGATGGCGAGATAGTAGCAAGGGCAGATGGACTTACAAGTTGATACCCAACATAAAAACATGGGTCGACAGAAAGCACGTGGAGACCGATTATCTTCTGACCCAGTTTCTCACGTGGCATGGATGTTTTCGTGAGTGTACTTATGGCATCGGAAAGACTCCGGACGACGAGTGCGTGTACTGTGAAGAGGTGGACAGCGCAGAACATACGTTCTTCCATTGCCCTAGGTGGGGAGCACATCACGACTCCTGCACAGCTAAGATCGGGCCCATAAGGCCGGAAACGATTATAGACAAAATGACGAGCAGCTTGCAGAACTGGAACGCTGTAAAAAATATGATTAGCGACATTCTTAAGGAAAAGATAGAGGAAGAAAGCGAAGTTACTTTGGAATTTTCCTTTTGAAGTGCTAGACAGGCTCACCCCATTTGATGTAATGCTCACACGGTTCCAAATGGGGCTCCAGAGCAGAGTAGGGGAAGGGTTCTTAGTGGGTCGGCTCGTACCGGAGTCCCACACTACCCAGGTCGCCAGATCGCCAATGACCTGAGTGTGCATAGAATGCATTTCCTAATCCCTACTAAAAGAAAAAAAAAAGGGTTGGTTTTGGTTAGTTTGGGTTAATGCCGGCTAGTTTGGGTTAGTGTTGGTTATTTTGGGTTAGCTGTGGTTGATTTACGACAAGCGTGCGTAGCGCGGTTGTCTTTTAAAATTATTTCATTTTATGACACATATATTTGATCTAGGGCATATACTGGGAAATGAACAAATTGAATCGTGTGAGTAAACTTTTAGTACTTATATACATATGGCTAAACAGCCAGGGTTAGTTTTGCTTAGTATGGGTTACTTTTGGTCAATCTGGGTTAGCTTGAGTTAGTTTACGTTAGTCTGAACTAATTTTGGTTAGCTCGGGTTATTTTGCATTAGTCTGAATTAGTTTTGCTTAGTTTGAGTTAGTTAACAGACAAATGGGAGCCCTTTTGGTTAGTTTGAGGCATATAAGGAACAAGCGCGCGGTGTGCGCATTTTTAGTTAGTTTCACAAGTTGTTATTCTACTTTATGAAACATGATCCTAGACTTGGTAATTTGCTTACTTGAAAATCAAGAAGGTTAGCCAAGTCTGACAACATTGCAAGTGAATTGTCATCATTAACGTCATATTGGGAGAGTTTTCGCATTCAAATGTCACTAAACAGTGACATTTCTGAAATTTCTTTTTCACTTTTTGGCGTCAAAAGTGCTTCATCCGCAAATTTTTTTTGCATTAATGTGTTCCATTTGATGTAATCTTTCCATTGAACCCAAAAAAAGTCTTTAAAATCGACAGTGTTTAGGTATGTATTCCACGTGTATATTTGTATAGTAGCACAATAAAGTTCCAAATTTCTCCGACTCGCGCGCACGATCGTTCGTCATTTCTCCCACTACCTTAACGCACAGAGCGAATATCGACGTAGACTGTTACATTGACCAATAATTGTTAAGTTTAATTCACACTATGCAAATGATTACAGGCGCGTGATTTGAATTTAATGTTCACATAATATTTTGCAAGTTCAAGTTCAAACTTAGGACAAGGTGATATTTATTTAGCAGCCTATGCATTTTAGTAGTTCATGTATGTATGCAAAATAAATAGACCAGTTGCGTGATTATCGTTATTGAGAAAAGCAGAAAACAATTAGGTGCCATTGAAACAGTGTATTTAGAGTATATACAGGAAAGAATAACTGTGTATACAAGGAAGAATTATAAAGCAAAGTGCTTTCC
>MU185206.1:28889-53355 GCA_016904865.1 Pissodes strobi
CAAAGTGCTTTCCGGCCTAATAAAACTGCAAAGACGGATTACCTAAAGGAGAACGTCACAACAAAGAATTTAGGCTTCGGAAAGCTTGAGTATATATGGACCAAAAAAGCAGATGAGACACATTGAGGAAGTCAAAGCAATAATTTGGGTACTTAATATACGAATTGCACAATTTAAAAGAGAATTTAATTCGCCTGTTGGTTGTTAAAACACCACAAGGTGTAAAAGTGTCTTTGTAAACCAACTAACCAAACTTTCAAAGTAGCTACCGACGTTACGATTAAGAAATTACCATATTAGATTTGATCTCTATTAAAGCCAAATTTCACTCCAATTTAATTCTTGATTGATTTTCGTTCATCATTCTGTCAAGAATGAGTTAAAATTATTTCGAAATAAATATTGATTAAATTTCGAAATAAGACATAATTAAGAATGATACTGTCATATAATGGTCATAGTACATATGCGTCTCCAATTAATTTCGGGTAAAATCCAGTAATTTTCATCTACATCTCGTCTGTTTCGCGATATTCTTTTATATCAGCGTCTTCGCGAAAGAGAGACGAGAGTGCCTTAAACAAAAGTAAATTTTTAATATTAAGTGGGTTTTAGGAGCTCGGACTTCGAAAATATGCTTTTTGATAACATCAAGAGTTTTACTTGAACATACTCACGATTCTTTAATTTTAGGAAATACATACTTTGTATAGGTCTAGTGGATCCTAATTTCAGTGAAGTTTGTACCAAATTCCTGAGATAACTGAATTTTATTGGAGAAATTCCTAGACAATCTGTCCTTTGATTTATTTTGGATTTTATTGAACTTTCTTTTCATAATTTGGTATTGTAAACTTTTCTCTCTTTAATTGACTTGAGTTTTTAACTTTCATGGAAAAAACCTGATTTATAGAGCTTTTTTAATATATGCAAAGGAAAATTAAACTCGCGATACGTGATTTTCGGACAATTGCCTTGCTTTGTAATTGCAGCTGCACGGTGGAAGTTAATTGAGGCCATGTAACACCATGCAATGCTTATTATTTTGGTCCCAAATTGATTTTATATGATATCGGATTCAATTGCATTAATTTCTTTGCGTGGCTGTGTCATTTCGGGAATCGAATTTTCATCTAGACTTGACATTTTTGTGCTACTATCAACCGACCAGCTAGAAATTCATGCTTCGAGCTGCTGTGTTATCGATCTATGATTTATAAATATTTTATTCAGATCGGCAACGCGAGCTTGATTCAAATACAAATCTCGTTTAATTTTAAGAAATGCATACTTTGTATGGGTGTAGTGGATCTTAATTCCAGTGAAGTTTATACCAATTCCCTGGGGTAACTATTGATCATATTCCTAGGCGATCTGTCCCCGTTTTGTTTGATTTATTTTAGATTTTATTAAACTTTCTTTTCATAATTTGGTAATGTAAACTTTTCTCTCTTTAATTGGCTTGAGTTTTAACTTTCCTAGAAAAAAAACGTCGTTTATTAGAGCTTTTTGAATATGCAAACTTGGGATGTCATTTTGGGACAATCGACCTTACTTTGTTCTGTAATTTCTACTGCACGATTGAAGTTAATTGCGGCCATGTACCATCATGCAATGCTTATTATTTCGGTTCTAATCTAATTTTATATGATACCGCATCCAATTGCATTAATTCCTTTGCCTGGATGTGTCATTTAGGGAATCGCATTGTGATCTAGACTTGACATTTTGGCCTTGCGCCTATCGTGGAAAATGCATTTTTGCGATACTATCGGCCGAACAACTAGGAATACATGTTCCGAACCGCTATGTTACGGCTCAATGATTTACGAATATTTTATTCAGATCCACAACGCGGCCTTGATTCAAATGCAGACTGTCCTATATATTTTTTGTTATAGTGTCAATGTTTGATTACAGATATGAAATGTGTGCGTTGGCCAGTGTTGCTATTTTTGTTAGGAACCGCTTGTGACTTTAGATGGTTATTGATTAAATATCGACATAACACACAATTAAGAATAGTATTATCACATATGATTATAGTACACAGTATATTAATGCGTCTCCAATTAATTTCCTCCAATCCAGCAATTTTCATCTACATCTGGATGTAGTGATCTGACCGAATATTTTATTTCAGCGTCTTCCAGAAAGAGTGCTGGGAGTTACACATGTGCTTGCCTTAAACAAAAGTAAATATGTAATATTAAGTGAGATTCAGGAGTTTGAACTTTTTATTTCGAAAATATGATTGACGATAAGATTGACTGAACTGGCCCGATATTTTCACCTCAATTTTCTGACGAGTATTTAATTTTATGAAATATACACCTTGTAGGGGTGTAGTGGATCCTAATAAAAATGCAGTTTATACCTCTGGCGTGACTGAATTTTTTTAGCCAAATTTCTAGATGATCTGTTCTTGTTTTCTTTGGTATATTTTGGCTTATAGAGAACTTACATTGCATTATTTAGTAATGCAAACTTTTCTCTTTTTAGTTGATTTGAGTTTTTAACTTTGACATAAAAAGCTTGGTTTTGTAACGGAATATATGATTATTCCGCTCCACTAAATTCAGTTCAATTACAAATGATTTTCGATGTTCGGGATTTGAGTCGCCAGTGACATCTATTCGCGAATGGGTATATTTCGTGTAAGTTATTATTTAGAAGCACAAGTACGCTATTTTATACCTACAATTTGTGGATTTGTTTCACTGTAGATTACTATATTTAATAGGGACATCTATTCGTGAATGGGCTTATCTCGTGTGGTTGGTAATTGGGGAGCGCAGTACGCTATTTGATACCTACAATGTATGAATTTAATTTACTATAGGTTACTATATTTAGTATATATTGGGTATTTCTTTGGCCTGACGCTACGTGACCTATTGTGGTAGTCACATGATATATATATATATTATCTAACTAAAACATCGGAAAGCATAATTTAAGGAAGGTCTTAAAATTTTGAAAGGTAGGTCGTTTATCTTTGTGGCGACGCTTGACGGGTAAGTGCTAATTTTTAATCTTGAAATATTTAATTCACCTTGCAATATATTTCACTAATTTTTTCATTTTTAAATATATAATTAATAATTATTTCTGATTCGCTTAATCGTATTTGACTAAAGCAAGAATTTAGCATTTTTATATTACACTTTCAATTAGCTTACAGCTTCAATAATCTTAATTTTTGTCGTGACCGTTGGGTAAGGATACCGATTTATTGGCGAATAATTGCGTCTCTCATTAGTCAAATTCATCTAATTTAAAAGAGGTTTAGTCCAAATTTACAGGGAACGTAATTATTTCATCGTTTAGCGGTCACGCACACTATTTTACGTATGTCCATTCAAATTGAATAGTATTATTTGGAGAATTCTCAGAGTAAATTCTATATATTCCTGCAAAGGTAGTAAATTGAATTTTCAGTACAATTTCTCCGGATTTTCCCTCATAGTATTGCTGGTTTTAATATTTTTTCTTTCCAAGCTTATTTAATTAAAATCTCAGCTTACTTGTTACATCAAGCATATAATTATTAGCACTCACCCTATCTCATCTCAACACTGATGTACCGACATTAATTTGCATTTATGTAACCTCTCATAAATGCAAATTATGCAAATCTCACATGTGTAAATTTATCTGTTTTTTTATCTTTTATCTAAATCTCTATCTCGATGCGAGATAGTGATTATCTTATCTTTATCTTTAATTAATTGAGGCGTAATTACGCTCAATTATCGTTTATGTGCCAAGGGCCAAAATAAAAAGTAATATAAATTACTTATTTGGAGTTATAAGACTCGTTTATAGAGAGGTTGTACCTCTATTTTTATATTTATCATTAAATTCAAGTTATCTTTTATTTAGATTTACCGAGAGTCACTGAATTGGAACGTAATTCCATAATTTTCTTTTGAATTTTAAATTTCAGTCATAATTTCTTTTGAATTTCATATCTTAAAGTAAAGAAAAAGGATATCTTGAGTAACAGTAGTTATTTATAATTTTTGCTTAACTTAAAATTGTAATTCAAGTTTTTGATTATATCTGCTTTAACCAGTAAATTTTCAAATTGTTAATTGCTTCCTCATATTCAGCAGTGTCACTGATGTTCACATGATATTTCCCTGAATATTAGTTAATTAGCAGTATACGTTGGTCTAAGACTTGTCTATTTCTTCTTTCATGTTACGACTGATTTGAGACGCTGACGATAGCTGTACCATGCAAATTGGTGGGAATCATCACATGGCAAACCTATCGTAGTCCTTGATAACCCTAACTCAATTGAACTTGGGAACATGCAGAAGTGGTTCCAGTGGAGGTCCCAATACGATCGCATGGCTACAGAATAACTGAACGAAGTTAAGTATCAGTCAGTCATAAGATAAATTTATTTTAATTAAATTTTTTATTAAATTTATTAATTTTTTTTTAATCTTTTACTTTTAATTCTCATCACTAAGTAAATTTATTTATAAACTTTATTTCAAATAATTTCATCAATTATAATAGTAATTTAATTATATTGATAACCTTCATTTCACATGATACTATCACTCATATTTGTAAATTAATTGTAAAATTAATATATTGTTGTTTGAATTCCTTTGTTTAATTTATCGCAAGATTGAAGTCTGTGAGACACGAATTATAAGGGCAAATTTTTGATATTCTTATCTTTATAGGTTCAGTTCGCATTGTCTCTAGGAACTCTGGCGCCCAAACAAATTTCAGTTAATAAAAGAAACAACCCACCCCCTAAGGAAAATTAAAACGAGTCTCATGCATACAAAATGGCGCACAATGCCATACTTAATTAAATAAATTAACTTTCGATACAAATTGGCGACTGAGCTAGCTTTCATTACAAATTGACACCCAACTGATCAACTTCATCATAGTTTATTAGAGCTATTTTTAATATGCAAATGAAAATGAAAACAAAGTCGCGATACGTCATTTTAGGACAATTATTCGTTATTTTATAGTTGTTACTGCAAGGTGGGAGTTAATTGTGGCCATGTACCATCATGCGATACTGCTTATTTCGGTTCTAAATTGATTTTATACGATATCGCATTCAATTTTTTAAATTTCTTTGCGTGGCTGTATCATTTCGGGAATCGAATTATCAGCTGGACTTAAGAATTATGCCATGAGCCTTTCATTGAAGATGCATTTTTCTGATATCATCGGCCAACTAACTACGAATATATACTTCGAACCGACCTATGATTTATGAATATTTGTTTGTGAGACCTTCTGCTGCAATGTAGTTGAATAGGAAAAATTACAAATGGGTTCAAATCTTAAATGTGGTCATTGCTCGTAGAAATGGGTTGTTGCTAGAATGTGGAGTTTAATAAGGTCCTAGTAGACTCAGGAAGTGTAAATGGAACATGATCATGTTTTGGGTAGTTTAGTAACTGATGTTTCGATTTTTTTTCTGAAATCCTGAAATTTTCAGCCTTTCTTGTAATGACTGGCCAGTGGCTTGGTGGTCGTTCACGGCGAGTTACTGAATCTCTTTAAATATTTTGCATTATTATTTAGCTGAAGCAAGAATAAAAACAGTATGCAAACAAAGAAAAGGTAATTTTTTATATAAACAAGCAGAAATGTTTGGTTTTGAGACATAGAGTGCTGATATTTGAAAAATCATTAGAACAGCCCAAAATTTATACTGTGCTATAATAATTATATATTTTTAAATAGAACATTCACAAAATTGGAAAATTGTAAAATCCATATCGCGCTAAAGCTATCGCTTCCAAAGCAAAATATGGATGGAGTTAGTTATTGAGTAAAGTCATTGGTAAGCTATTTTGTAGAAGTTAAACATATTTTATACTATAAACATGAGAGCGATTTGAAGCTATTTCAACGATAAATAAATTAATATAGACATACTTTACCTCCTTGCAGTGACGGATAAATAAAAAAACTAGGCTCCTGTACCCAGGAAATTATTCTAACTAGGTCCTTAACGAAATTTGGCACTTTGCATTTCACTACTGCCGTACACCCTCTCGCCGCAGGGATGACTTCCACCTCGACTCGAAATGATTGTGTTACCACTGAAAAGAAGAACAAATAATTTTAGAAATAAAAACTAATCATGTAGAATCAAAATTAAAAATATTTATACTTCAATTGAATATTATCAAATTGTCTTCGTGTGGGTCCTTGTCCCATACAGGGTATTTGTGTGATGATTTTAAGACAAAAAGTTTATATAAGCATTCGTTTTTTTATATAAAGGGTGATAAAGATTTGTTTGAAAAGTTGTTTTATTTTTAATAACCCAAACTAACCTAAACTAGGCATAGAGACACATCACAAAATGATTTTTTGCATTTTAAACAATACAATATTTAAGGTTGAGAAATCCAACTTACCAGCCCTAACTTGCACATCTCTACTAATAATTCGGCCTACTGTATTGGACGCCACGCACCTGTAGACTGTACTATGTATATCTTGCCTGAAAAGATCAGATGTTATTAAACACATAATATCATATTACTATCAGCAAAGTAAAAATAAAATTAATTGCCAATTTACCTATACGACGCCGCTGGGAAAGGCATCAGAAACAACGTGCCGTTTCTGAGCACCCTTCTAATACTAGAAACGTCCCCTACTGATGTCCCATCGACGCTCAGCCAATCGATGGACGGTTGCGGACTACCCGATGCCGAACAGTCCAACCATCCGCCACTGGAATTTGAAAATTCTAGTCGCGAGGGAGGTTCCATGACGAAGGCTGGTCCTCGGAGGTGCGAGTCGAAGCCTTGGGCATTTACTGAAAAAAAAAAGAAATTTGTTTTAAAACCATAAATCCAAACAAAGGGTCACGAAAATCTGACACATTTCTAAAGATACACTTCAAAAGAATAAGTAACAGTGTAGAATATAGCCAAAGAGACACAATGCACGAGAAGATACTACATTATGATAAAGGGGTCCCCTGAGTTATAAGTTTTAAAGTCGAATTCGAAGTTGTCCCTTGAATGTCGAGCAAGCATACAATACGAGAAAGTTTAATCCCCGAGTGAATTTTAGAATATCGCAGGTTCGATTCGTGGGTCGAATTGAGATAATTTTACTTCTTGATATTCGGAATATTGCATAAACGTTACTCGAATCCTAAAAAAAATACATGTTTGTACGAGTGGGCGTACAAACTATTTTATGCCCTCATTTGCAGGAATAAATGACATTTCTACACCCTAGAGCCTAAAATATCCAATGACACTAACGATATACAGGGTCGGCAAAAATGGTATTTACAGTTTGGGAAAAATTCATCACAAAATGTTAAAATTCATGTCGGTTTAATCTTTAGGGTTATAAAAGCATTTTTACGCCCTCAACTCGTGCCGCTAGAGTAACAACTTTCAACCGCGGACGTAAAAGTAGCAGTTTGCGCCTTTAGTAAAAAATAAGTATTTTTATACGGCTCTCAGGGCGTAGAATTGATTAGTTCTAAGCAATAAGACGTACAAAGATGGAATAGTGAAATACTTAAATATTGAAACTGTATTGGATTATAGGTATTTTTATTGCATAATTATCTTGATAGTACAGAATGACAGAATTTAGGATAACCATGAATTCGTCAGTGTTATTAATAATCATTCATGATATTTAAATAATAATATAATTGTTTAAGTATAATATAGACAACCCTGAAAGTGATTATTTATAGATGCACATTTATGTGTAACAGAGAACTTTCAGATTAGATTCCTATTTGTGTATTATCAAGTACTTGTTTTTACTAATAAAACCATAAACTACGCGAGTTGTCTCCTTCAGTATGCAACGATACTGGCGAACCTAACAGAGAATATCACATGGCAACCCTGCCAGTCCTTGCATACTGTTGGATAGTAACTAAGTGAATTGGTGTTAGTGCGACAAAGCGGTACCAAGAAATGGGCTCTAGTTAGACAAAAGAACAAGCTTTGGTAAATCAAGCGGGTAACAGTGGAGATGTCCTCAGGATACTGCTAAAAGATTTTCAATAAGCGAACTTTTGGGAGTTGTAACCTTTTGTGTAGCTGTCATAGCTGTTGCAGCGTACTTTATCTATCGAATAAAGAAAGGCATGGAAAAGAAGATACGGAAGGAAATCAGACGGAGTGAAGAGGTGGTCTAAAGCGGAAGAAAAAGTCTTATGATTATTGTAAGCTATATTTAGTTTTCGGGTTAAATTTTGGTAGTAGTATGGTAGAGTTGAGTAAAATTATAGAATTATGTAACATTTTAGAAAAAATTTCGAAAATATTAGGTGTTGGGGAAACACCCCAACGCTTGTATAAACTATAGTTTTTCACCGTATAGTTTGGTATATCACCCTGTATGTATGCAGTATGAATGAACCGTAATTAAACTCAAAATAGATTTATTTCACCCCGGGTACAACCCAATTTGTGTATTTAAAGCAGCATATTTCAGTTCTTCATTATGACTCCTTAGTCCGAACCTGGGTTGTTGGTATAATAGAGTCCGTCATATGCAGCATTCTCTAGAACGCAAAATGACACTTCGTCAATTCAATCATGTGTAAGCGTTTTCAATTTAATATATCCGTGTCTCCGTCAGTGTTCAGTAAGCCATGTGTCAAAGAAAGAAGGGAGATGCTTACACCTCAAATAAAACCCACGCGGATTTTCCCGCGAATCCCCACTTTTTATTCGTTGTTGGCGCCGCGCCAGCCAGCTAGCTCGAAGAAGAAATTAGATTTCAGTGCTTGGAAAACACTCATCTGCGTAGGATCTGTCCCGTCACAGCTCTCCTAGATTTTTGAGCCGAAAAACATCTAGCCTTGTTCTAGCCCTGTTTAAGGCAACTAATTAGTGTTTCGCTGATTTTGTTAGTTATTTTTGTGTACTAGATTGATCCAGTCACCGCTATCTAGCCTCTAAAAGTGCAATTTCAACGTTCACTCAAGCAAGAGCGAAAGTTCTCGTTCTCATCTTCGCGCCAAAAGGTCCCACCCTTTTAGGCAATTTCTCCATTTGTATGCATAAATATTAGAGAATATTTAGTGTACCTCTGTTATTTTTGTCCACGTTGGACAAAGACCTCGTTTAGGCGTTTTTAACGCAATTCCTTAAAGCCAGACACGACGTAGAGTCTCGGCTTACCTGTCCTGTAGTTGAAGAAAAGCATTAAATATGGCGGTACCGAATTTGTAGCTCAAATCGTGCCTGTAAGACTCAAGTTAAGGATTTGAAGTCCGAGGCAGGGAGCCTGGTTGGAGGGAAGTAGAGAGAAGCGTAGATCACGGTATTTTGTAGAGTGAAATGGAGTTGAAATTTTAAAGATAAAGGTTTCATTTTAAATTAACAAATCAAGACTTTTTACTAGATATTAATAATTAAGAACCTTTTGTAATACTAGCTGTATGTGTGAAAGGATGAATGCTTGAAATTAATATAGAAAATGCTGTTTACTTATATTTATAATATTCAAATGCAATTTACACCTGCATTATTAAATTAAATCAAACCGAATACATGTTTCAGTTCATCCTATAGATATAATCTCACTACCCTATGGTAATACAGTTTATTAAAGGTGGTTAATTAATAATTAAGATACCACCCTCTCCTTTATGGTTTTAAGCAATAGAGAAATTCAATTATTTATTAAGTTAGAAAGCAAATTTAATAACCCTAAAAAAGAGGTCAGCCTAGAGGTGGAAGGCCCAGAACAAAATTTTAAAAAGTATTTTAGAGCGATCGATGTTTATCTTACTAATTATTAACCAACTATAAGAAAGGGTAATTAGTAAAGAAGAAACTTTAAGTAGAACTAGGATTAATAGTAATAGAATAAGTATGTCGTAAAAATTTGATTTAAGGACAGTAGCGTCCTTGTTGCCGTCGATAGATGGTACCGAGGAGGCTACTAAGCAATTAATTAACGCCATTGAATTGTATAGCGAGCTTCTAGATGACGACGGAAAGCCTTTATCGATAATAATACTAATAATAATAATAATCTTTATTTCAAGTCATCGTTACCGTTACAATAGTGCAACAGAAAAAAATAAATGACACACACATACAAGTACATAGGTATTGGTTACGGTCACAGTGAATTACAAATTTCTACAAAATTCTCTTAAATCATAAGGTTCCAGGTTAACCAACAATGTTCAAATTTATTTCTTAAATAATTTATGAGATTGTATTTGTTTGATGTTTTTTTGGCAGAGCATTAAACAATTATTTTAAGCACATATAATGAGGGCACCTCTCTGTTAGTGTAAGTCTATGCGATGGGTGGCTGACTTCCAAGGTTCGTGTGTTATAGCTATTTCTTTGTTTAATATCAAAACTGTTTCTATATTTAAAAAAGAACATCAGACATTCATAAATGTAAATTCCATATACAGTCATTATCCCTAATTTCTTAAACTTGGTTTTGCAACTCTCTAAATGGCCACTGTTCGTAATTAGTCTTATCAATCTTTTTTGAACTACAAACACACTCTGTGTCAGACTCTCCCTTCCCCAAAAAATAATACCATATTTCAAAAACGATTCAAAGTTCGCAAGGTACAGCATCCTTTTTGTCTTTGTCTTTTCGTTCACATATCTACCCATGACCCTTATCCCATGACAGATCGAGTTCAACTTCCCGATTAAAACATTGATGTGATATGACCAATTTAAGTTCTTATCTATATAGATGCCTAAAAACTTTGCATTATTTGATAGTTCTACTTGTATTTGTTTCAGTTCTAACATTTGCGGCTTTACTGCTGTAGATTGTTTAGCTCTAAATATTAAAATATTTGTCTATATATTCCGAGTTTGTGAAAATATTGTCAATACAGCTAGCACTCCCGTGAGATATTCGTGTATTTTCCAAGATGGTTAAGTTTATGTTAAAAAAATTCATAACAGAGAGTAATTCAGTTCTTATTCTATTTTCTTGCAAGGTTCAATATTAAAATCTCCTGATATGAATACTAACTTTTTTTCTTTAAATATGTCAGATAACACCGATTCGGTTTTATTCAAGAAAATGTTTATATCACCCGATGGCGGTCTATATATGGATATGAATATTGTCCTTATCCTACCAAAATTACATTCAACAGCAGAACACTCGAACACGCCGCTCACAGAAGTTCTATTTATTTTTGTCCTTTCTGTTCAATTCACTCCTTTCCTGCAGTATATAGCTGAGCCCCCATGTTTTCCCTCGTCTCGACAGAACATTGACACTAAATTAAAATTTTGGATTTTAAGATTCTTCAGTTGATCTGGAAATCAAGTGTGTAGGTCAAAAGTTAGTTTTATCTTCTAGTGCGAGTTTAAGTTTCTTTTGTCGAGCTTCCCTATGACTTTCCACTATTATTGCCCCACTTTTCAGATGTCTTATGTTTTTGAAACCGCCTCCCACATCTCTTGCTTTTATTTAATTTTTCAGTTTTTGCACAACTTCCTTTGGATCCTCCATTTCATCTATGCGAATTACTGTTTCTATTTTTGTTGTGGTTTTTGGAGTTGTCCATTGTTCAGTTTGTTTAATATTTGTTTCGTCCGGAAATATTCTTACTTCTTGTTTTTGAGTTGCGGCCGCATATGTGAAATTTTGAGGTTTTATTTGTTCAAAGGTTCTGTCTGAATTTTGTGGCACGTCCTGTGTTAACGCATATTTCTCTTGTTCGTTATTTTTTTGATGGCTTGATTCTATTGAAGTTAATGTTACTGTTTTCTAGTTGACCCATTTGATATACTAAGCTGGTTACTGATTTGTGAAGGTAAAAGGTTGCTTTTCTAATTTGTGTTATATCTTTTGCATCAAAGTGTTCTTTTTCCGTTAACATGTGAATATTTGTCAGTGCTTCTAGGACAACTTCAACGAGGTTCTTTCTTTCTAATTCAACTGGGTATTGATATTTTTGATTTTCAGTGCCTTTAGGGCTAATTTAATTTCTTTGTTTTCGAAACTTCTGTCTATCTGGAGTTACTGAAGGGCTAGATTCTGATCTTAGTCTCTTTTGTGTGTGGGAAAAATAACTGGTTTGTTTTATGGGAGTTCTAGAAATAGATTTCCTTGGTCCAAAAACTTCCACATATTCCTGTTGTTCTTTATTGTTAAAATCCGAGTCGATTTTATTGAGAATCCCCTGTATTCCATCACATGTTCCGTCTCTTTTATCAGAATTTAAAGTATTTGGTTCCTTATCATTATATGCATTTTTTGAATCTTCGTTTTTTCTATTAGACATACCAATGATATTATTTATATCCTTTTTACTTAGGTCAAAAGTGGCTACTGAATTGCTTCGAGGTCTTTGCTTTACGCCTGTTTTACTGCCGTCACTAGTATCACCCATTCTGCTTTTTTACGGAACTTTTGCGACCGTTTATACCACTAAAAACCCGAAATTCCACGCGAACTATCGGAAACGTTGTTTGTCCGTGCACATATACACAGAAAACAATTTATTAGATAAAATATGTTCTAAAAGCTAAGTTAACTCAAAGTGCGAAGTTGCTATTAGAAAAATGGTATAATAGTGTTGACGAATTAGATATTGATATGAAAGCATTTTACTAACCAAAAGATCAGCTGCGGCCTTATCGACCCAAATGCATTGTATAAAACAAGGTGAAAAGACTATCGATGAATATGCTAAAGTAATCGAAACTCTTTTACTTGTTTTGACGATAGCTCAAGCAAATAATGATAATACGGCTGTACCAGTCTTACGTGAAGTTAATGAAAAAATAGCAATAAGTGCATTCTCGAACGGAATCAGAATCAGCGAATTAAGGACTATCGTGAAGGCAAGACAGTATGGAAAATTGAAAGACGCGGAGTAAGGCGCGAAAGAGGAAGAACTGGTTAAAAACTGTAATTTTTCCTCCGATCCTAATATATTTCCCATGAGAGGTAGAGGTAATTTTAATAAAACCTATAGTAGTGGTAATCGCGGTAGACACAATAGCAATATATTCAATAATCGTGGTAATCATAATAGTGTAAGTCAAAGGTTTAATTTCGATCGACGACAGACAACGGAATCAAATCAATATCAAGAACAGGGTCGGGGACGGTCTCTACTCCGACGACCTAGGCAAAATCGAGGAAATTTTCAAACAAGTAGGTTTTATTTTGCCGACAGTACGGAAAATGACGAAAATAATAAACAGGCAACAAATCGTAACAATTAGCAGTTTTTTCAAGGCTCATGATGTTAATAATTCAGAAGTATTTAATCTAAATATTAATGCTTTAAATTACATAAGCATAAGGAACGGACGAGTTGTTATTTTTAATTGATACCGGGGCAAGTATTAGTTGCATTTTTGCTGAATATTTGAGTAAGCGTGAAATTGTAAACACAACTTAGAAAATAAATATAAAAGGAATTACCCTTTCAACATTATCAGTAGGTTCGACAAATATTTCGTTTATGATAAATGCTGAGAAATTTAATAATGAATTTTTTATTGTTGATTAATTTGACGATAGTATACATGGTATATAAGGTGCCAATTTTTTTGAGATACGAAGCAGTAGGTAATTGATTACGAGAATTTTTAAATTTTCCTCTGTAGTAAAAATAATAAAGTAATGTCAAAATGTCAAAATGTGACTACTATACGACAATACCCCCACGATGTGAAATAATTAAATATTGTTACACGGATGAGATAGATGAATGCATAATACTGAATGATGAAGTTTTTTTTATGGCAGTGGCACACACACTAAAAGGAAATCCTATGGCGCTCGACGAGCGGTGTGTTTGCGAAGATGTTGGAGTGAAGGATTGGTTGTTGCTAGTATTATTGTAAATCAGGAAAATAATAGTTTTCCAGTTAGGATTCTAAACGTAAACGAACAAGAAGTTAAACTTCGGAATTTTCAACCTAGAGTAAAAAGTCTACCTAATTATGAAGTATGTAGTTTTGGCGAAAATAGCATTTCAGTCGAGCGTGTCGAGAGATGACTAGATTTAGTTAACACAGCGTCAGTTAATAACAAAGAGAAATAATCGATTGAAAAGATGTGTGCTAAATTCGCGAATGTTTTTTACCTGGAAGGAGATCCTCTAACGGTCACAAATGTTTATAAACAAAAAATACGGTTAAAGAATATGCCCATCCAGTGTATGTTAAGCCATATAGGATACCACATGCACAGAAGGTTGAAATGCACAATCACATCGAAAGAATGTTACGCGAAGGTATAATAGAAAAAGCTAGTTCGGAATGGTCATCACCGTTACTAAGAGTACCTAAAAAAGCCGATAAGAATGGGGTTAAATCGACGAGGGTAGTTATAGATTATAGGTTGCTTAATAAGCAAATAAAAGATGACGAACTACAATTACGTGTTAGCATTTTTGGCCTTTTGGTGTTAAGATGTTAAGCTCTAAAACGTTGTTTTAGTTTAACGTGAACAATATTATTAACAAAATACCGGCAGATTCTTATTTTGTTTTACATAAATTTTTACTGTTCTGTATAATATCGAAAAATCGTTTTTCGGTCAAAAGCTATTCATCGCTACTGAATTTGCACAAAACCATGTATTAAAATTCGAAAATTTTATTTCAGGTATGTAGGTATTCCGTGTTAAACCAGGCACTCATAATGAATAACGTCTTGCCGTATTTAGTTTTTGGTCCCTCGTCATACTCAAGAACCTCTGAAATTAAATGTATGGTCGGGTATTCCTGACTGGAGACGTTTACCGCGATTTATTACAAAATACAATAAATCCTATTATTATAAATAGTATTATGTACCAGTAAGGGAGTACGTAGATCAGATACTTTCATGGATCGGTAGGAGGGGGCCTATTGAGTGGCCAGCTAGGTCTCCAGATCTAACGCCACCCGACTTTTCCTTATGGGAACATTCTTAAGACCAAAGTTTGTGCAACTAAGCCTAACGATTTAAAATATCTACGAGTATGAATTGCACAGGAACGCCGACTGAAAATACCAGAAAAGGTGCAAGCAGTTCGTGAAAAATTTAAACATCACCTTCAGTAATCAGCCGCAAGCGTTGGGTACCAATATAACCTTATTTGTTAGTTGCTCATTAAGCGGTCCATATACCGGATTTACTCAGCGGATTCAATTTTTTTTAAAGACGTGGGTTAGTTTGGATTATTTTGGATTAGTTTGGCCATTTATCAATGGTTGCTGATCCTTGAAAATAAGGCAATAACATTTAGAAAAATACTTTGTATAAGAACTGTGGATACACGAACTAATTATTTTGACTAGAATTTACCAAAATACCATCAAAATTACAAGTTACTTATTTACTTAAATATGAAAACTTACACAAACCCTTTTAGGGCAATTAATCCTATCTCAAATTAATTTGAGGTTATGATAACGCCCATAACCTAATGTATTTCACCTATATTATCAGAATATTAAATCAAAACAAAATAAGATACTACTTTTTAATCTATGTCTTATAACATTAAAATTGCCAAATTCTTATTTTGACCTTAACTTCGTAGAGGTCTGACTACACACAGTCAATGATGAAGCACTATAAATAGGATATAGCTCACTAGACTAGCTTTATGCGAAATCAAAATGATAACCGGTCAAGTAAATATGTATAGGTATAGCAAGTAAACTTATGCAGGTATAAATGAAGTGATTATTAACCAAACTTAACCTAAATTAATCCTATGGTAGCGAAAATACCAGTAGACCAATAAACAGTCACTAAATTATAATAACCTGTGAGGTATGTATGTAGATATATAGCCATTAAATATCTATAGGTTAACGAATTGAGCTCAAGTCGATTCCGATATTAAGGCGGCAAATTAAATTTGAAAATTTCCAGTTATTTGACACAAATTACTACCATGAGCTTTACAACCAAGTACAGTAAAATTAAATCAATCAGCTATCCTGACACTAGCCAAGTGAATTCTCTAACGCAGACAATAACAAATATAATGAAGATAAAATTTAAGTACCTCCGTAGCAACTATGAAGGGAAGCAGAAATAATTATAATGCACAAACTAGGATAATCTACAGCCTTTTTAAAGGTAAGTTCGATAAGCAAAATAGCCAGATCAATAAATGAAGCGAGAAATAACGAGAATATAAACGATATACATCAAACGACCTACAGTCGTTTAACTATAAATTCATTAATTCAAATGATTTATGACTATAAGCTATATGCGATATTGAACGCAAACGGCCAACAGTCGTTTTAACTATAAATTCATTAATTAAAATGATGTGTAACGTCTAGAATGGTAAGAGCAACAATAATGTTAAATCTGAAAAAGGAGAGAAGAAGACTCCAAAACACCAAAAATAAGGAAGGAATGAAATACAGTTGCAAACAATGAGGAATATCAAAGAACCATAGCTGAAAAGTTGGGAAATATAGACACAACGCAAAGGATATAGAAGACCTAAACAACACAATACTACAATCATTACAAGAAATCCAGCAAATACACTGTACTCAGCTAAGTGATCAAGCGGAAAGGTTCTCAGTAAATACTCGTCATCTTATGAAGCAAAGACGAGAAATGGTAAATAGGCACTCAATAAATAGAGAGAAATTGAGGATATTGAACAGAAATACGTCGAAAGCCGCACGGAAGAATATAAAAGATTATAACACAAAATGGGTAACGAAAGTTATGGAAGAAAACAAGAGGCTGGAAGTACTCAGAAGTAAAATCGCACTGGGAAAAGCAGAAACCATTAAACTAGAAAATGCAAATGGACAAATGATCACAAATAAAGAAAAATTCCTAGAAACTGTGAAAGATTTCTATGCACACTTATACTGCAATACACACATCCCATACAGGACATCCCTCGGATTTTAATCCAGGGATCGGAAGAAATGCCTGATATTATAACAGAGGAAGAAGTCTTAAAATTAATGTCGGAAATGAAGCACAATAGTATGCCAGGTGAAGACAATATCATGATTGAGGCAGTTAAGGAAGGTGGAGAACAACTGTTAAGGGCCGTAACAAAACTATTCAATAAGTGTCCTACAGAAACCACAACACCTAAAATCTGGAATAATGCGGTTATGATAGACATGCATACGAAGGGAAATATTGCAGACCTGAAAAACTATAGACCAATTAGCCGGCTCACTCATCTTTATAAACTGTTCACCAAAATTCTAACTAAACGTCTGACATCGAAACTCGACTTCTACCAACCTACAGAACAGGCAAGGTTTCCGATAGGGGTAGAAATCCGTTGGGTACAATAAACCGCTCGTGTTAATATTTGTAGACTACGTAAAGGCGTTTGACTCCATTAACCATAGTGAGATTTTCAAAGCACTGACTGCTGAGTAGACCATTGGTACTCTGCTATACTGCAAGACATATACGAAAATGCAACAGCAAGCGTGAGACTCCACGAGATGACGTATAGATTCAGGGTGCAGCGCGGGGTGCGGTAGGGTGATACAATCTCCCCTAAATTAATTACCAGTTGGAGTATATGTTTAAGAGTAAGTAGTAAGTTGAAGAATATGGGTATAAATATTAATGGTGAAAACTTCAGTCACCTTCGATTTGCTGACGGCATTGTGCTGATATCGGATAGCTTGAATAAGGCGGAAGAACTGCTTGTAAGACTAACAGCTGCTTCACATAAAGTTGGGCTTAAAATCAATACTTCAAAAACGAACTTCATGACAAATCTAGTGCCTGGCCAGTATAAGGAAAAGAAATCCTCCAAGTAACACCTTACAGGTATCTGGGGCATGATATTAGGATTGGCAGATATAATCAAACCTGCGAAATTGAAAGGAGAATTGGATTAACGTGGGGCGCCTATGGGAAGCTAAAACACATTTTCAAGTCCGAGATACCCTTATGCCTTAAACGAAAA
The DNA here is from genome assembly GCA_016904865.1 of Pissodes strobi. Taxonomy (NCBI): domain Eukaryota; kingdom Metazoa; phylum Arthropoda; class Insecta; order Coleoptera; family Curculionidae; genus Pissodes; species Pissodes strobi. Next base: position 46,815 of record MU185206.1, read on the forward strand.
GCGTTTGACCTGTGTGTTCTCCCGATTTTGACTTATGGCTCGGAGACCCTGACGCTAACACGAAAATCGGTCAATAAAGTCAAAGTAGCGCTCCATGTTGGGAATCACGTTGAGAGACAGGATTCCAAACGATCAAATACGCCGGAGAACCCGAGTTGCCGATGCAATTGAGCGAATAACATATCTGAAAAGGAATTCGGCCTAACATGTCGCAAGAATGACCAACGAAAGATGGACCAAAAAGATCATAGAATGGCGTCCGAGACAGGATGCGTTCAGGAGCAATAAGATGAATCCAGGAGTCACAGAATCGAAATAGATGAAGATCGTTAACGGAGGCCAGCAGTGGACGAAACAGGCTGTTTGAAGAAGACGAAGATAATGTCTATATCGATAATAAAGGTCCTTAAATAAAACAAGATATATTTTACTTGTTTCTAGTAGAGTTTTAGACACTCACGTTTCCTGAGAAGGTACGTCTCCACCAGATGGTCGTATCACCTTGACAAAAAGGCCGCTGTACGGCTAACTGACGCCGGAGATAACTAGGTAAGCATCAAAAGGCTTCCGGCGGATGTCAGCCACAAAAGGAGGAAATTTCCTCTCATGGAAGGAATTCTATCCCACATTTTTAGCTATCTTAAATAGAAACAATCGTGTCTAACATACCTTTTAAAAAAAGGGGTCACCACACTAGTTCATCACACAACGTCTATAGACGATATAACCAATAATTCTAGAAAATATACATTCTTCTTAATTTGACTATTTGACAAATACTGCAAGGACACAATCAGGCGGTAGTTAGATCTGACGGTCAAAAATAGTAACGATAAATTCCGATACGTAAAACTGCCTGCACGCCTTGAGTATTCCAGCAAGAAGGGCTATTTATTCTCTCAAAAAACAATATATACCACATCTGTCAAGTGGCGCTGCAAACGGATTCATTCTTTGAGCTGCCCGGAACACCGGGAGTAAGGTCGCGAGAAGTAAGGTAGCGAGAGTATCGATAACACAAATCGACCAGTAATAGGAGAAAATCGCACTACTGCATTTTGTAACATTTAAAACGTTACACTTTATCATTCCCTGTAACTCGTTATCATGGTGTATTAGTAATTAAATTTTGTATTTCATTTAATCATTTATAATAATTAGATAATTATCTCGGCATCTATCTGACCGAATTTCATGAATGAAATGTCATTTGAAGGAGAATTGAAAGTTTTTTTTAAAAGGGGTATCACTCGACCCTTGTTTCATTTGAAATTTCGAGAGTTAGTGAGTTAAAATTCCAGTAGATACTATTCCAGTTTGAAATATTAAATCAAATATGTGTGATAAGGGGTCAATTATTTCTAGATGTATCTGATTTATAATGTTCGCTTGAATACAATAATTATAGCCTGGTGAACTGTTATTTTTATTGTAATAGAGTTTAAATAAGTATAATTAACTATGGGTGAGTCTATGTGATACTCTGTTTGTGATGGGGCAATAACCTGTTTCATATCAACTCTAACACCAATGTAACATATATTACAGAAATTTATTACGGTCTTTTGTTCTTCTAAAGGGCGCAAACCTTCACTCCAGCTTAGAAGGAACTGGGAGTGAATAATCTCAAATCGAGAGAAAAATTTTAATTTTGAGAATTTAAAATTAGAAATTGAATGAAATAAAGAAATAAAGTATGTGAATGCGTAGGCTAAAACGAGCTGTCGCCGAGCGTATAAATAAGGCTCTAGCTCAAATGCCGGAGAGTAGGGTGCGGGTTGATTTGTTTAAGGCGCCACGGGCTTTTAGACAGCACAAGCGAGAATTACCCCAAAGTTGAAATATGGAACTCGTTTTAGCTGAAGCTTCGCGACAGAGTAAATGAATACCAAAGATTCGTTATTTATTTCTATTAGGAAAGCCGAACAATAAAACAATAAAAATTAAGGTAGAAAATTAGATTAAATATATATTCCGGCAATTTATCAGTAATAAAAACGGAAAAATAATTATCCAGAACTCAATCAAAAATTAAGGTCGGTATAAAGCAGGTACCCAAATTAACCGAAAACTAAAGTCGATGAGAACCAATACTCAAAAAATAATCAAAATTAACTAAAGTAAACGATGAACAAATACTTGAATATTATTCAAAGGTAAGTCAAGAACGATTCAATTATTGGGCGCAAAATAATAAAAGAAACAGATACTTACTGTAATGGGCCATTCCTTCAGAGTCACAATTTAAAAAAATCAATTAAATAAAACAGGTAAATAAACAAACAAAGGATTGGTTTTATTACCTAATAATAAAATATCACAGCTGGTCAAGAGGGAGAAAAAAATTAAGTTGAAGAAAATTTCAGTAGTTAATTCTTATGGTTACACTGTATTCTTAAAGGTAGGCTTTACTCGGTGAAATAATTCACACGCTTACTCTAAACAAATTCCGAAATATTTAATTATAATTGATGATGATCGCTTAAAGCATTAATAAAAAGAACGTCAGTAAAATATGTCGAAAACTAGCGATACTGTAAATAACTTCACGTTATAGGTAAGTTCAATTAGCTCGAGTAATCACCTAATTATAGACTAATTCACGGAGCTTGAATCATGATCCGTCACATATGCCGTATAACTAACTAACTAAGGTTATTCGGTTCAGTTAAATTATGTTGATAACTGCCGAAAAAAACGATGTATAAAAAAATTTCTTAACGCTAGACGGCTAGTTGGGCAAGTGGGCTTCTGTAAGAGATTAAAAAGGGAATTAAAAATCCGCCCACGTGCGTCACAAAATGATGGCGTTCACAGAGAGACAAAAAAATGCACAAAAAACTCAACTCACCTTGCAAAGCAGCACTCAAATCCCATAAAGGGCAGTTTCAGACACCAACACTTACGAGAAGATAAGGCACAACTAAAGACTGAAACTGTTAAAATGACCCGGTCAGAAAAATCCCATTAACAGGCAAAAATCACAATTGTTTCCAACCGGCGCAGCGTCTAAAAATGACTGCTTAACTCGGTTCGTCGTAAAAGAGTGACCCAAGTGACCGAAAACCGAAGAGCAGCAAGCCGCACGAAGATTCCCACCTCGAAAAAAACTCGCTCAACCAATGAATATCCAGTATGGTTGATCACATGATCCTCTCAATAATTCATCCAAGGGAATTAAACAATAAAATCCAGAGATTTCGATGCATAGACCTAAAAAAAACTACCCAGAGCAGCCAAAAGCGCATTGTCATTAAGCCACTTCAATTAATAGAATTCCCCCCTATTCATAGACAATCAGAATAAGTGCGTGCGACGCTCAATTCCATCAACCAATCCCAAAACAGTATGCGACGGAGCCGGAAAATGAGCCTTTTACCATCGACTTAATTAATCTTCAAGCGCTAAATTCAATTTGTTGAAAATCGAATCGTTTCGTAGCGCGGATTTATTAAAATTTCTCGATCGAGAGAGAACGACGAAGCCAGATCAGCCGGTATATCTACTTCCCTTTATTACCCACGAATGCGTTCGGGACCATGTGAAGAGTGGCAAATGACAAATTTCTCATTTCGAATAAATTATTGAAACACTCACCATTATTATTTTTTATATTTATAAAGTTGCATCTTTGATTAATTTATAAAACCTTTTCGTATTATTTTCGATTTGATTTTTATTGTAATAACTTTTTGTTTATAAATAAGTTTAATTAAAGGGTTACTGTACTGTTTATATTCTTGTTTTAATTGAGATATAATATTTTTAAAGATTCCTTTTCATTTTATCTCTAGTTTTGATTGATGTGATTATACCATCATAACTAATCCAACTTTTCATTTTCTTGTGGTTTTTACACTTAATAGTGAAGACTTCTGTAGAATTAGCTAGTACATTTATGAAAGTTTCTAAAAAAAATAGTTGCTATTTTCATTCATTACAATAGATCAGTCAAATTCCTGCAATAGCAATTTGGATTTAGTAAGAGTTTACAGGTATTTTGCTACATTTTCTTGTGATATATATTTTTAGATGGACAAGAAGCATATCTGGAGTAGGATCAGTTATACCTTCTTCTATAATGTAAGTCAAAATATAAATTGCATAACTTTAATTTTCGATTAACAAATATATGATCTAGGCCTGTTTTTGAGAGAGATCTAGGAAGTGAGTTTCTAAAAAAAAATTAGTTGCTATTTCAAGGTCTTTTCATTAATTACAATAGACCAGCCAAAATCCTACAATTATAATTTAAATTTAGAAATATTTAATTTGGATTTGTTAACAGTTTGCTGGCTTTTTGCTACATTTACTTAACGTATTTTTTTTTGAATGAACAAGAAAAATAACTGGATTATTATAACTGTTATACCTTCTCATATAATGTAAGAGTCAAAATATAAATCGCTTACTTGTTAATTATAAAATCTGAATTCAATGAATAATAAATGTAATATTAACAATTGGCTCAACGGTAATTTATCTTTCTATCTTCGCAAGTTTCGTCGCCCTTCAAGTCAATTCCCCGGTAATTTGTCAGTCTTTCGGAAATCCAATACACACAATATTCCGCAACATGAAATGATATCGGAAGAGATATTTTACGTCCGTATGAGAAATGACTTCTAGGATTCTTAGCTTGAAGTTTGTCTATGTTAGTAAAATATTAATACGTATTTGCAAATCGTACTGAACCGTTTCGAGTTTCGGAAAGATTTTTAGAGACAAATAAATACATTTAAGGGATAGGTAAATTATTATAAAGGAAATGTATCAAAATTTAAAACAGGTCAGCCTTAAGTCCGTGTCACACATAAAGACTTCAAACCTAATTCATTGAGTCGTTAAAATTAATTGAAGGAAAGTTCTTCGAAAATAAAGTTATTCGATATTTATTCAAACATATTAATGTATTACGAAGCATTAAGGATAAAATTATATTAATTATTATACGCTAATTATTAAGCTTTGATGCAACTCTCTCAAATATATTGTAAACTAGAAATCGTATTCACGAAAAGAAAAAAGAACACTCAGTCTAAAGATTGAACTTGATACTTGATCTTGAATAATATACCATCAATCAACATTACGGAGATTACAGAGATAAGTGACTTCGAGTTGTTCATCACACATCTTCCAGAGGGAGTGAATCTTTTCTGCGGGCGGAATTTCGTTCCTTCGAGGAGTAACTTGACTGATCTCGAAGTTATAAAAAAAAATCTCTATCCCATGGCAAAATAAACATAAGAAAAATCAACAAAGTTAATTAAGCTCAAGGACACTCATAAGGTGGACCCATGGATCAAGGCATCACCAGTCAATATCAAAAAGCAAGAGGACCATAATGACGAAGCAAATTTCCAGTTAATCATGCGAGAGACGAAAGAGGCGATGGCAAAATATAAGACAGAGAATATATACAACAAAAATATAAGAAAAGTACCATTAGCAAGGACAACGACGTAGAGAAAAAATTACTAGCATTATTTGAAAAAATAATAGAAAAAATTAAGCTAGACTATAGAGTTACAATTTTAAACGCAAAGTGTTAGAGATAGATACCGTATTGGGAAACTCATAGCAAAAGCACATGGGCGTTGGAATAACTGAAAAAATTGAGGCATAAAATGGAGAAATAACTAACTAGGAAATAGAGTTACCGTTGTAAACGCAAGTGATAACGATAAGTACCCTACTGGGAAAGTCGTATAGGTGAAACACAAAAGCGTGGACATAAAGCATAAAGCATAGCTGAAGTCATATAAAACTATTATCTAAGTTACATACAGTAACAGTAACTAGAAGAAACCAGCTTACGTATAAGAAAAAACTGGCAACTCTAAAGAAACAATACACTAGGGACTAAGGGAATACGACGAACTGGACCAGGGATGGAGGAAACTAAGGAAAAAAAAATAAAAACAAAAAAAAACCGTAACTAAGTAATTAGGAAGCAACCAAAAACTAAGCAAATACAAAGAAACCAGACACTAAGAAGAAATTAGAAACTAAGCAACTAAGTATAGAAAATTAGGGAATAGAAATAGTAAACAATAAGTCAAATATGTTAGGAATGTGAAAATAGAATTTGAAACGCGAATGTTGATGATCAGTATCTGGGATAATAGAGAAAATCATAATACAAACATGTAGGCGTCCAAAGAAGGTTAATATAGAGAAAAATGGAGGTATATATAACTAGAAAAAGTTATAATTTTCAATGAAAGTGTTTAACTATAGCACTACATTGGGAAAAACACATAGGCATTTAATTATAAGAGAAATTAAAGAGTTATAATATTGAGAGTAAGAGAATTCAATATTAAACTAAAATAAAGGAAAAGCTAGAAAGCAAATACAGACCATATAGGGAATATTGTAGCCAACTGTTGCAGAAAAGTACCTTATAGGGAAGATCATAACAGACACTTGGGCAACATGACGACCTAGGAGATGAAAGTGATATCCACATAGGGATACAGACGTATAGATGCATATATAAAGTTATAAGGAAAAGTAGACGGTATATGAGAAGATA